>OVAY01000650.1:0-49145 GCA_900406395.1 Kernera saxatilis
GTTCATCACACTGATAAGAAATAAAGAGAATTGAGGTTGTGTTCTTATCAACATGTCTCGAGGTATTCTCAGCATAAACTATTGATTCATATCAATTTTGAGAAAGATACATACGTGATAAGCATAAATACAACAATGAATCAGAATTCTAGGTTTCAACGATAAAGCTCTCTCTCTCTTTAACCTGATACTACTTGACATTAATTTTTCTTGAAACAGAAACCTGGACAAGTTAATACAAATTCATGAAGCATGAGATTCAAAGACATGTTAGTTCAAGTAAAACTTTGAAAACGTATTCCTAAAGAAACAATGTAATAAGACTCTAATCTAGGTCACAAACAGCAATGCAATAATTTTCTTGATTTAACAAGATATCCATCATGTCTTTAACCCGACTACAAAATATCTATAAAAAGATATCGATCATGATTTAACAAGATATCGATCATCGTCTGGGAACATTGTTGCCCTCCTCTTAGCAAAGTCACTCCGTACCTCTCACTATGCTCGAGTCACTTTGTCCTGCACAAATAACACATCAACATCGACGCCATATCCATAACCTATTGGGATATAGATATTTGCCAATGCGGCGTCTCTTTGAAGGGAAATACTTACTTTGTTGCTCATAAAAGATTTGTAGATGAAGAAGCAGAGATTGATGATTTTTTACTCTGCATTGATTTTACAAGAGAGAGAGAGATTTTGGACGGCGTCTGCATCTGCCGTTTGACTATGATGTTTGTGATACCATGACTCTATCTTCTGTTAGAGAAGAGCAGGTTGCAGTGCTACTTAAGCGCGAGGATGCAATTGAGAATCTCCGTATGATCGCCCACTTGCGAGCTCTTATTAGTGCCAATCAACTAAGAATTTTGGTTTGGTTTGGTTCGGAAAATTTGGTATTCCGATTGTTCAGGTATAAAAATTATGTCCCAAACAAAAACCAAAATTTAATACGGTTTGGTTTTATTTGGTTTTGGTTTGTTTTGGTTAAATTTAATTAATGTTGAAGATTTTTAGTGTATTTAAATGTATTGTATACTAGATTAGGATCTGCATGATATATGCGAGTTTTTAATATGCATATAATGAAAAAAATAATTAAGTACCCGTTGAAATATGTTTATATAATAGATTAGAACCCGAATAATACGCGAATTTATAATAATAATTGTATATATATATATAATTAAAAAACAAGTAAATACCCACTGTTGGTAACCGGTTGAATTTGATCAAATTTTGAAGAACATGTACTATAATGCGACGATAAACACGATTTTGATCTAATTGATTTATAGTTAAATAACTTTGATCGACTTTTTGAATCCTCAAACTCAATTTTTTTAATTTGATATCAGTAAGGAAGAGAAAAAAAAATAAAAGCACACAATTGAATTTTAAACTCAAGATCTTATTTATAACGATATATAGAGCATATTCTAGAATAAACTTTTCTTTTTTGCCCATAACATTACTTTCTTTTTTTTTTATAGATTTGATCATTTTACTTTTTAAATAAATATTATATTACATAGATAATTTTCTTTTTTTTTCTTGACTTTTTTCCACTACTTTACTATTATTTTCTTCTTTATTTTTTTATATTTTATTTATTTATTTTAGTAATTATGTCAATATTATACTATTTTACTTATTTTTTTATCAATTATGTTAAGACTATACTTTTTTCTTTATTTTACATTTTTTAGTTTTAGTATTTTATTGTATTGACATATGTTACAATCTAAATTAACAGTGACACGTGTCGCGATTTAATTATTTAAAAATTTACATACGTGTCACATTCACGTCGTGCGCGTTCAACTTTATATAATATATATATATATATATATAGTCAATATATGAACTTTTAATAAATCTCTGGTTAATTCTGTTCGGTGGAACAAATTTTTGGTTTGGTATAGAAATTTCTACATTGTTCGAGGAAAATGAATATATATATTTGTTCAAAGCCTTGTAACTAAAGCTAAATACTTAAACATTCCAAGACGCTGCAAGCTTGAAACATAGTGCCAAGATACTAAAGAAGACAAAGAAGAAGAGGACTTCGCTTTTGGTTCCAACTCAGGAACCAATAGTTTTTTGGGTTGTTTACGGTGGGAGACACTTTTCGAAGTTTACTTACACAACAACACACTTTAAAATTGAAAGGCACTTATTGGTGGATAATACCTTTACTACCCCTGAACTAAAGTCTAACTAGTATTCCGATTGGACCTTTCCCCCACTAACCAACCCCTAGCGTTAACTCCTCGTATGTAATAAATCCCGAAATTACCTCCTTTTGCTTTATCTCTGTGTAAAAACCCTATCTCGGTAAAAAACGAAACGGAGAACTCAAAAATTCCGGGCGATTAGCAACGGAGGAGAGAAATGAGTTTGTACCGGTTCCATTCCCGATTTTCGACAGAGACGGTGGATATTTGAGTAATGGAAGGTAACAATTTTATTTAGACATTGTGTTTTTTACAGTGGTTTGGGATTAGTATTTTTGAAGATTAGGTTGTAGTGGGTAATGGCTGAGTAACTTGGTGTTGTTGTTTCAGGACCCAGTGCGGCTATAGAAAGTGATCCTAGACTTCCTTTACGATTATTTGCGACAGATCGGTACCCTAGTAGAAGACTGAATGTCTACTCGAAGACGGACCTACTGTCTTTTATAGGAAAGACGTTGAAAGGAACCCCGGAGCTCGATTTTATCAGAAAATCTTGCTTTGGGAAACTACTTGAGTTACCTGTGAGTAGATGTCCGATTTCTGGGAAGTTAATCCACGGGTTGTTAGCTAGACAGCTAGTTACCAAAAAGAAATATGAGATGTGGACAGTATTTGGTGGACAACCAATGAGATTTTCGCTACCTGAATTTGGTTGCGTAACTGGTTTGCCGTGTGGTGAGTTTCCTGAAGGATACTATCCGGATGACCAACCTGGTGTGGATTTAAGCGAAGATTCCTACTGGGTGAAATTAATTGGGAGAGATCCAAAGACGACAATAGGTGATATATCGGATATGCTCGGCACACGTAAGAATATGCCGAGTTGGAGGGTTCTTGGTCTAGCCTTCATAATAATTGTTGATGGAGTTCTTATAGCAACTTCGTAGACGCACAGGCCAACCCCAAAGTATGTAAGCATGCTGGCGGACATGGACAGATTCCTAGAGTTTCCATGGGGAAGAGAGTCATTCCTACAGACGATTCCTTCGATGACACCCGGGCAACGTGTTCCATGCAAATGTGAAGACCCGGTGGGGGCGTTTAGACAACAAATGCAGCAGCAGTCGATGAGTTTGAAAGGATTCCCTTTAGTTTTACAATTAGTAGCTTTTAAGTGTGTGCCTTTGCTGGCTACAAAGATTCCTGAGGATGGTGATGGTCGCACACTAGGGGAAACAAACTTTGTTTGCAAGGCAAAGTTAACTGCAATAACCCATGCCGATATGCTTGATGTTGAGAATGATCCAAACGTAAGTTTTTGATTAGATATTGGTAACCTGACATAGTTAGAGAATTTCATTGCTAATCGTTTACTTTTTGCAGGTAGCTGTCCATCCAGCAATCAATGTGGACACAGAGGGCGAAGAGGGGTGGGGGGAGTGGGATGATGAGATAAGAGATAGGAAAGTGACTTATATGGAGGAGCTAATTGACCAAGGACACGTATTCCAGAGGTCGGACTGGCCTGGTGGTGATGATTCCCATCCCTTGGTTGTCTACAAATCAAGACGGGCATATGTGGTCCACAAAAAACATGTGGTGATGAGGAAGGAGAAGAAGAAGGCCACTGTTGGGGTAAAAAGGTCGGGGAAGAAGCGAAGTGGTATTTCGGCGCGTGGAAAAGATAAGAAGGTAGCTAGTGGTGTGGAAGGTGATCTCCTAACTGCAGAGGAGATAAAAAAACTGGTGGACGAGCGGGTGGCTGATGTAACTGTGACGTTTAATCAAAGAATCAGGCAGATGGAGGACCGTTTTGATAGGCAACTGAAAGTTGCAAAGTTAAGGTATTGGAATAAGTTAAGGAAAAAGCGTTTTAGTGGGAGGTTCCAGAAGGGCTTTGTGTCTTTAAATCATGTGGTGAGTAGTGCAGATGTTAGAAATTTCGTAAGAGTGTGTTGTGTTTTTCATGCTGAGAAATTAACACACTAATGATGGGATTTTGTGTTAGTGTAGATGGATAAAGCTGGACAGGAGTATGTGGATGAAAAGGAATCTGATAAGGTAATCAAGTGAAAGGTTAGTTTCGTAAGGTTGAGTGAACGTTATAAAATTTGAATATATAGTGTGGTTGTTAGGGAAATGCTAAACCCGAATTTTTTTTGCCGATGTAAGAGTTGAAAATCCTCAAATGGTAGGTTATGAAAAACTGAACAAAATTTAATAATGTGATTATTGGCAGTGTGTATGGCCTAGGACTCAAGGAAGCAGCATGGAGAGTGGACTGCCTATTTCCCCTACAAAAGGGATGATCTCAGCAATTTTGGTGGAAATCAATAGTGCGAACCTAAATTCCCTAGCACCTGTATGTACAATTAACTAACTTTATTTGGACAAAACAGAATGTTTGTGATTACACGTTACATTTGAGTGTCTAAATTTAACCTTATTAAGTGTGACCATGTTTTGTGGTGTGCGTCTGTAGGCAACCCAATGTGGATTGGAATTTGTGGACAACATTGTAGATTCATAGGTGAGATGAGTTTACATTTATAATTTGCAGCTGTATTGAAAGCATCTTCCATATACTGAGTGTATATAGGACGTTTGGATGTTTTCTTGACTTTGCAGGAAGGGGAGGGTGAAGAAGATTTAATGGATGATGGGACGGCGGTGAAAGTACTGTGTTATGTGTATGATGAATGGCCGCGTGTTAGTTTTGTCACCATCAGAACACGAGTTCACGTAATTAGCGTAGAATCATCTTTAATTGCTATGATATGCAGGCAAAGTTAGGTGGAGAATGTTTTGTGGACAGTGATGAAGCTGATAAGGTGAAACATTTTTTTTTGTAATTTGTGTATGAATGAAGTCAGGTTGTGGGGATGATTGTGGTAATAGAAAATTATAATGAAGTCAGGTTGGACGGGCAGATGGTTGCTTAAATTGTATATGATATGTTGTGCAGGCAGAGACAGGTGGACAATGTTTCGTGGACAAGGACGTATGTTTGAAGGTAATGTAGGAGATTGTGTAATGTGTGTAAGAGTTAGGTGTTATGAGGAAGTTTATGGGATTACAAATATAAACTTAATGTCTGTGATTACGCTGGCTAAACAGGTTGTTGTAGTTGAAAACGAAGACGTTGATAAGAGCAATGGCATTGAGGTTAGTATATGTGTACACAGAGAAATTGGACCATGAATTTGTGTTGTTGGAGGCAATTTGGTATGTTTGACTAGGGTTGTTGATGGTGGTGTTGTGTGTTTGTAGGCGGAATGTGGTGGATTGGATTGTGTGGATATGGAAATAGATTCAAAGGTGAGTTGAACCTTGCCTTATGGAAAAAATTTAATGCACGAAGTAAATTCGGATTATATATATTAGTGGATTATAATTAAATTTGCCTTGATTTGCAGGCGAGTGGAGATGTAGAATGTCCTGCAGAGGAGGGTGAAGCTGATAAGGTAAACTATTTGTTTGTGTAATGTATGTAAAAATAAAGCTATAGCGGAGTTTGTAAGGGTAGTTTGTGTGAATACAAATTATAAAGGGTGTAGATACTCATGTGGACGTTGATAAACTTGGCTATGCTATGTACATAATGCAGGCGGAGATGGGTGGCGAGATTCATCTGGACGAGAAAGATGAGGATACGGTAAGTTAAGAATTTGGGTTTATTAGTATGGGTAAAGGCATAGTAGTGGTGATATGTATCGTCAACTGCAGGTAGAGGGCAGCGGTGAAGATAAAATAAGTGGTTGCTGTGGAACAGAAGTACCACTGGTGTGACTTTTGAGTAGATTGAATATTGTATAGCAGATAGCATCTAAGTGCGAAAAAAGTAGAGAAAAAGTAGTTGTGCCTTACATTGTATAAACCAAATGACGTAATGATTGGTTGCCTGAAATACAAATGACAGGATTTGCTAGCGGAGGAAGAAAAAGTAATTTCACTTACTAACAAAGTAGATCCTCTGGAGTTAGCTGAAAGAATGGATGAGGTAATTATTTGGTGGTAGATAAGAAGTAACTTTGTATGCGCCATAACTTTGTACGCGTCTTATCTTTGTAAAAACTTTGTATTTGTAGGATCCTATTGAATCCGCTGAAGGTGCAGACGATGGAGAGGAGATTGGAGGCAATTCAGAAGACGAAGCAGAAGATGAAGCTCCGCCAGTAGGTGGTATTGTTTGCCTAAGTGATTCTTCACCTGCGAAGCAGAGGGAGAAGCATGTGCCGACAGAGATGGAAAACCAGCTAGCTGATATGTTGCTAGGGTGCGGGGAAAGGGAGATATTCGATCTGCTACCAGTAGTCGATGAAGTATTGTTTGAATTCTTCAAAAAAACATTAGAGGCGATACCGAAAGTGTGAGTACATGGGTATTATTGGTGTAAGGGGTAGTGTATTACTATTCAGAAGATAACAAGAATTTTTTATTTGCAGGCAACATCTCACTGGTGGCGGCCTTCTACTTGATAACCAATTCTTCTTAGATTTGGCGACCAGGGAGAAATGGGTTTCTACCTTGGTAATATTCATTGGCCATATGTAATGGACGCATAAATATTTGGGATAGTTAATAATTTAGTAATTGACTAACGTGCAGCACATGGAAGTGCTAATGGGATATCTTACCGCGAAGCACGCAAAGATTCTGGAGACTGAACGTGCTGCCTTTATTGCTCCGTGGTTAATGAACCACCTTCAGGGGAAGTACCGGTCTTTCAAAGCTGCTAAGGATAAGAAAAGAGTTCGTTGGGGGGATAGAATCAAGGATTTTGTCCATACAGAGGGCAAAGTGTGGTTAGAGGATGTGGACACAATATATGTACCAATGAATTGGGTGGATGCTCACTGGGTTGGTCTTGCAATAAATTTGAGGATGCGATATGTGGAGGTGCTTGATCCCAACAACAGCCTTTATGCAGATAAGGATGTGGGTAAGTACATAGCACCAGTGGTAGAGATGTTCCCGTATATTCTGCAGAAGTTTTGCAAGCCTACACCAACACAAACGCTTGGCTTGAAGCCGTTTATATGGAAACGCATACAAGGGGTTTACATAAACAAGCGATCTGGTGACTGTGGGCCAGTGGCAATGAAGTTTATGGAGCATCATGCAAATGGAAATCCGGCTGATGGGATGGGCACCATGACAGATGCAATCATGGACGGTTTCAGGAAAACGTATGCGCTGGACCTTTACAAGGACTTAATATTGCCATTATATGTCGGGGTTGAGTGAAAGTTGCAGTTGTTTGGTAGACCTGCACCACTGTGTATTGATGTTTTGGAACGGATAAGGTAGGGTGAAAGTTAAAGTTGTTTTGGAACGGTTAAGTGCGGGGAGGAGGGTGATGAATTTAATGTAATGGACCTGTGTAGATGTATGAATGGTAAATTATGAGCTCCTAAGACAAAACATTGGTAGCACATTGAGTAACTGAATGCTATCCAACGTTATGTGTCCACGCAGGTGTATCTTTGTGGATCAGATTAGTTTGTTTTAGTGAGGTTTGTGCTAGCAACGTAACTATACAGTTGATTGTAGGGAAATGATTGGTAGACTAAATATTAATTTGTTAGGGGCCAAAAAAGTACGAGGTTGTATATTCATGTTATTATGTGAGATGATGTATCGAACAATCCACTTGATGTTATCCATATACTAGAGCGCGCGTAGTTAAGGATACTGATACATTACCTAGGCATCAGCGTAATTCATACAATACTATCCATGATTAACAGAACACCAAACAAGGTAATCTGATATTCTCAACGCTGGAATGAATCGAGGTGCATAAAGTTTAATACACATAAGGAGATGTTGTTGATTTCTAATATAAGCGGTAAATTTCCCTCCAAAAATTATGCACTCGAAAAAGTTTAGATGTGACGCCTATAGGCGGGAAATTTCCCTCCAAAAAGTGATCCTTCAAAAAGTCACATCACACGTAAAGGATGAAATATTTTATTGTGGTGTAGTAGAGCGGTAAATTTCCCTCCACCAACCAAATATAGTTTTTCTCACCAAATATATGTCACCGTACAAGTCCATTAAAAGAAAATAACAACAAGTTACAGTTCCGGGTGAGGAAAACATGAATTCAAGCAAACTCTCGAAACCTTATCTCCCTTTACCTGTGCTTTCCAAAATAGCTAGCTATGCTGGTCAGGATGGTGTTGAAGGCTTGCGGAGTTGGATAGTAGCTGGTCCAGAAGGGAAAGACGCTGCCTTGAGCGAGGAGACACTTCTCTGTCTCCATCTTGATAAAACAGATGACTTCCCATGGTGGTCGGATCCCCTCTCTTGGCACTACAATTTGTTCCGCAAATGCCTGCGCCTCCACAACCCATCTGCCTTGTACGTAGATGCTTTACGCCTTGCCTTCAATGTTGGTGAGATAGATGCGGCTCTTTACATCCTGAATGACGTCAAAGCAGTGTATCCTCATGCCGAGCTAATGTTTATAATGCTTAATTTCTGTGGCGGATACGATTGTGATAGTGTGTACCAGAAGTTCCGGGGTAGGTACAAATACCCCCAAGTTTCACAAATGGGCTTGGATCTTCTGTACCATATTCGGGCTGTTCAGCCGAGGAAACTTAATACGTTTGCGAAGACTTGGAAATGTGAAGAATGTGTGTGGGCAGAGAATATCTCCAAAGAGTACCAAAACGAGCTTTGCATCCACTGTGTGTACTTCTACATGTCTCTCGATATCTGCAAACTGAGTTAGGTAATGTGTTGGTTGATTGCGTAGTGGGGATTTTGGGTATTTTGTGATTGTGACCCTAGAATCGGTATTTTGGTTGTTGTATTTGATGCTTATGTTATCGGTTAATGGTGCAAGGCTGGGAAGATCATCAGGGTTAATCCAACTCGGTTGAACTGCTGATGTAAATGTGTGGTTAATTTCTAAGTGAAAAGAATTGCTTTTGCTGAAATATATGTTTAGTTTAGTAAGCACAATGGAGAAGATGTATTGGATTAACATATATGGTTTGCTTTGGAATTATATTTCATAAAACAATATGCCGACCTTTACGAGGCACATAGTGTAATCTAGGTGGACAACTGGATGTGGATGATTAGAACGGGAGAACTATGTTAAAAGCGAGGGTAACATAAAACTATATGAATTATGTGCGCGAGTGGACAAATCTTATGGACGAGACGTGTTGGATTAATAAATTGAACTTGCAATTGGAGAATATTGCAATATTGTTTCCTGCCTTGAGAATTACACTAATGCAATTTATTAACTTGCAATATTGTCTTTATTCAAGCGATTGTATAAGATAGGTGGACCACTTGGTATGGATGATTAGTACGTTGCAATGAACTTATATGAAGAATAAGACATTATATAAAACATTATCATAATTTGACAAGCAATATGGACAAGACAAAGTGGATTAACATATATTCTATGTATTCAAATCGTTGTTAAGGGACATGATTGTTTAGTCTACGTGGCCCATTACTTGTGGATGAGTGTACAGAGCAATGAACGTAGATGAGTACCAGATTTGGACCACGATAAGCCATATGGACAAGACGTAGTGGGTTAACTATAACGAAGGAGATTGTATAATCTACGTGGACTAGGGGTTGTGGATGATTTTTATTAAGCAATGAACTTGAGAAGTTTTTACTAGAATAAAAGCTTGAGAAGTCCATACCTTGAGAATACTTTTACAATGCACGTCCAAAACACATTTGAAAGTCCATGCCTTGAGAATACTTTTCATAAATCTATTTTATAGTTCATGTCCGAAAATCCAAGTCTTCACAAGACTTAAAGCCACCAAAAAGGAATACAAAATCTTAACGAAAATGGGCAATGTTAACTTTGCAACAGAACGCAAACACCAACATAATACAAAAAGAAACAACTATTGTTAACACAACTTGCAAATATCCTGAGAAAATAAAAAAAAAAAACATTTAGTGCAACGCTCCCCATTCCCTTTTCCAACCACGTCATGCGCCAGCAAGCATTGAGGCGGCGCTGCGTACCACGTTGTTTCATACGAGTTTGCACACCTAGGACCAATTGCCCGAATGTGATACAGTAGCTCTGCTCCCATCGACTCAAACTCACAAAGCTTGTAACGTTGCCAGAACTGTTGCTGCACTTCATTGCAGTTCTTACCCGCGCAGAAGCTTAAGAGGATAAACAGCAGCTTAGCGTGAGGGTAAATATCTTTTATATCCTTCAGTATATAAAGAGCAACATGAAGCTCCCCAGCCCTGCAAGCTAACCTCAAACACTCCACGAACCAGGCATAAGGGTTATTAGCCTTCAAGCATTTCCGGAAGAAGAAGTAGTGCCAAGAAAAAGGATCTGCCCACCAAGCGAAATGGTGGTCCTTATCAAGACGGACTGAACGGAGAACTTCATAAGACTGAGCTGCGGCTGCACCCTTAGGCCCACACACCAACAAGTTGATCAACGCATCGACCCCTTCCTCACCCATACATTTCGCTATTTTCGCAAGAATCTCTGGTGGTAACAACATTTAGAGTTAGATATGAGAGAAGGGCACACAACAACAACGTTAGAGTTAGATATGAGAGAAGGGGTTGTGGTTTGAATAACCTGCTGTGTAAAGAGGCGGACACTAAAATTTAATTCCCGCCCCAAACTATCACATCAACTGAAAGTATCGCTGCGCACACTATTAACCAAGGGGTCGCCGCAGAGTATTAACCCCAAAAACCTTGAAAGTAGTGAAATTACGCTCGCGGGATTTTTCCCCCCAAAACCCTCAAACTACTACAACCTATCCCATCACTTATCGTCCACCTCACCAGTAACTAGTTAACACATGTGTTGTGTACTTTTATGTTGTGCGATGCATAATAATGGGTTATAATCTAATCTCAACCATGAAAATATAACGGTATGGATAAGAATTTATGGATTGCCAATAAGGCAGTAGTAACACTTGCGAGGATAGCCTTTTTTCCCTCGAAATACTAATAGTCTTTGTCCTAGTCATGGTTCTTGTTAATGGATAGTTTTTGTTACAGTAACAGTTATAGTAAATCGGGGGAGTGTACGTGTATTGTATAGAGGTATAATAGACAAACTGTATACGACGACGATGGAGAAGACTGAGTGAATTGAGATAAAATGGACAAACCAACATGGAAAATATTTTATGTTAACCTTTTGAAAGTTTGTCTTGATCTAGTAAAATGTGTTGTTGTCAATTATCCATAAATATACAACTGTATGGATTAGAATTTATGGATTACCAATAAGATAGTAGTCAGAACTCTGTAACACTTTCGTGGATCGCCTTTGTCCCAGTCATGGTTCTTGCAAATGGGGGAGTATGTGTATTGTATACTGGATACTGTGGTGCAGGTGTACGATACTTATGGACAGTGATTTCGTTTGTATACTGTACAGTATAGTCCATATGTACGATTGTTGTGGAGTTGTCTTCGTGGATATGTGTAGAGTAGTTTTTGCATAAATGTAAGTATCGAGACTGTAAACATAACTTGCCTAGTAATAATTCGTGTGGACGAACGTGAGTACATATCATTAAGTACATGATTCAAAAGTACAATCCAATATGGCAAACATGGACTGCCGTTGGTGGACAAACAGAGTCCACCGCAAAAGAATAACAACTTCACGAATGAATTGTCCAATAGATATCTCCGAAAATAATTAAATAAGCAGCTGGTCAACCCTATATCCAAAAACGCCAGAAGATGATGGACTTCTTCATGGATACCGGACACACCAACTTCATATTGGATTCTTGCAGCTAGCCCAATTATGGCCTACTCCTTTGCAACGGCCACAACGGTTTGCAGTCGGGCGCGGGGTTTTAGTCCTCTGAAATACAACAAAGGAGCTGTTAAAAAAAAAACATAAAAACGAAGTCTAAGTTTGTTCCAATTCGTTGGATGGTTTAATACTAACCGGTATTTCACCGGTGGAAGGAATCCTCGACTCCTTTGGTCGCCCAGACGGCCTTCTTGTATGTGGTGGTAGAAGAACAAAGTTCTTAATTTCTTCAGGGATGTCCTCGTTCCTTGCGTCCCTCTCTGGATTGATAACCCCTTGATATGTAGCCACCCACGTTGAAGTCCTATAGAACTCACCTGCCAAAGTCCCATAAGATAGTCCAAGTTTGTCTCCAGCAAACAACGCGTGTCCACATGGTATTTTTATCTTATCGTATTCCTTGCAACTGCACTTTAGGTCTCTCAGGTGGACTAGGTGGTTCTGCCCAAAAAGACCGACAACTTGGACATTCCAAGGAGACACCATGTTAATCTGTGTCCCTTTAGCATGGGCGAGATTCTTCGTTATTTGTTTGTCTACTTCAGGTGTAACTTTGCCTCTATGAGATAATGACTTCTTCCTTCGCGCACTAAACCATCTAGTCATCATCGATTGTATGAACATGAGCAACTCCAATATAGGAGATGACCTCCCCCTTCTCAAAGCCTTGTTAAGAGTCTCAGCTATGTTGCTAGTCATTAAGTTATACCGCTCACCTCTGAAATATGCTCTAGACCAATGGGCTGTTCCCATGTCCTCCAGGTACTTGGCGCATTGTTGATCTGTAGATTTTATCTTGTTAAACCAGTCTTTGAAATCACCTATCTGAAAAGCGAAGGCAGCCTTCCCTACCATTTTTGCTAGGCCTTTGCTCTTAAACCTAGCAGTGATATTCCGTTGCAAGTGCACAATACAAGCCCCATGTTGAGCTAGCGGGAACACAATCTTCCTTGCTTTGATAATAGACTTGTGCCGGTCTGATAGAATAGTTAGGTGCATGTTGTCAGCAATGATCCGCTCAAGCTTCTGTAGGAACCATGTCCATGACGCATCATTCTCACTATCCACTACTGCATATGCCAGTGGGAAGACTTGGAAATTGGCGTCCTGACCACTTGCTGTCAGCAGAACGCCTTTAAACTTGCCTCCAAGATGTGTACCATCCAAGACAAGAACACGCCTAAGATGCTTGAACCCTACAATGGATGCCCCAAAAGCCAAGAACAAATACAAGAACCTATCTTTGCCTTCCTCATCTGTTTCTGTCGCCAAATCATAAACTGTCCCTGGGTTTGCAAGCTTAAGTGTATATAAATACTCAGATATCTTCAAGAATGATTCATCATATGTCCCCCTAACCTCGATGGTCGCTTTATCAATAGCCCTGTAGCACTTCATATATGAGGCTGAAATACGCAATTCTTGAAGCACTAAACTCTGCAAATCCATCGCCTTAGGACCGTTTGATGGGTCACCAAACTTACTTTTGAAAACAGCAGCTATTATACGAGAGGAAGCCTTCTTTTTGAAGTTGCTCCGAGTGTCTATGCAGCAACTATGCTCAAGGGTAGCTTTCTTTATCTCATAGTATCCACCTTCCCTCATTTCTCGTGCTAAGATTCTCCAATCACACCTCTCTTCAGTGCAACTGAGCACAAAATAGTGTCGTTTCGTCTTCGTCTGCTTAAAGTAAAACATATTCTTTATAGCATAAATTGCGAGACCGATTTGGCAATCCTCTTTGCTTATGTATATCTTTCCAACATATATACGGTCGTCCGATTCATCTATGTCCAGATCCGGTAAAGCTTCTCTCTCATATTTAGTATCGTCGAACAATGGAGGTATGTCAAATTCAGCATCGTCAATGTCTTCCAACTTTCTGGTGAGGCCAACGTCTCCCGGATCAGTCACGCCATCCATAGAAGTTGAGGCATAATTTCCTGTCCACGTGGATTTCCCTGAACTTGGGTATTCTGTTTTCGTCCCATCCATGGGCGGCAGTCCATCTGGAGTATTGTAAAAAACGACCCTATGATCGAACGCATCATTTGTAGTGCACATAACTTCCTTCCTCCCCAAAACGTTTCTTTCCTTTGAACCACTACCCATTCCCTTGGACGTGTGATCATCCTCTGGGGTACACATTACATCTGCTGCATTTGACCCACCAAATTCGTCTTCTAAGAATGGACGCCAAAACTCGGTATCGTACCCTCGAAGCCTAACATCACACTCCACCGGCACCATCGTTGGCTCTTCATCACTATCTGATTCTACAACGCCTTCTGTCCATGATGTATCTGGGCGAACCCCGCGCTCACTGCTAAGCAACTCTTCAGCAAACAGAAGCTCAGCAGATATATCTGGATCTTCAGAATATTTGTGAGCAGGAGAGTCTTCAAAAGCTTTTGTTTTTGAGCCTGGAGACAGACTGTCTCTTGGGGGTTTGCGATGGTGTTGTATACCCATCTGTCTCCAACAAACTGTCGCAGTGTCTTTTGGATTCTCCCTCGAACTTGACGAACAAGTTCATGCCTTTGTTGGCACGCAATAGAGATATGAAAAAACGAATACCATAGTCGGTAGTGAGGAGGACAGGGGGCGTCCTAGAACCGGTTGCTAAGTCATTCCCATGAGGCGGCCAATAACTAAACACTAATGCCGACGGATGTTCTTTTTTGACGCCCAAGAATTCCTCTAAAACACACTTTTCCAACTGGGGTAACGAAATCTCTTGAGGGAGTACCACCATTCTAGACATTCGTTGTTTGTCAATAAAGAACTCCCAGGTACCATCTGCTTCGCAACGCCAGTCGCCGCTTATAACCAAACAAGGTTCGTCCATCCAAAACTACATGAACAATAAACAATGTCAGATAAAGTTATCATCCGCAAACAACTAGTCCATGTGCTATTTGCTTATAAGTTTGTGTTTTACCTTCTTCAAGCTGTGGATGGATCTTCAATGCCGTCGATTAAGCGAGTGTACAGAGATTCGGCGCCGGGAGAATAAAACTGTAAAATCTTAGTTTGTGACATAAATCTTGGCTTAATCTGAAGATAATCTCTGTAAAATCACCATGTTTAATCGAGCCCAATCTCCACCATTCGATCTGGTAAAAATTAACGGATAAGGATGAGTCTGCAAACTCTGACACAGTACATACGAACGAGCCGCAACCACAAGATCGATTTCGCTGCTTTAGTTTGGACGGCTACGATCGATAATTGTTACTTTAGATATTGTCCACACGATTTTAAATAGATTTTGAAGATCAATGGCTGATAATATATCCCGAGCAAATACATAAAAGAGCTATAGGTAACTAAATTGTTGACGCTTCTTTAGTCAAACTCGTTACATGAAGGGTAGAATAGTATTTAATTTTTATACACAGTACCAAAAGTGTCTCTTATTTAGAAAGTACCTCGTATTGTAAACACTTTCTTACAAAGTGTGTTACAGTGTAATTATTTCTAGTTTTTTTCCCAGCACTATGTTTTACTAAGGATTTGTTACAACCCGGCACACTTTTTAATTTTAGTTTACACCCCGACACACTTTGCAAAACTTGAGGCACTTTTAGGAGGTTAAAGTCGATCGTGCCCTTTAACCAAAGGCAACCGAACCAAAATATTATTAATCACTAAAGTTACCTTTTAGTTAGCGTCTATTAACATTTACTGAGGAATTCAGAAAGTCATCTCTCAGTAGATCCAGAGACACCATCACCAACAACGGTTGCGATATCACCCAGGTGATTCAAATTGGTTGGGGTTCAGAGATCGATTCCGATTGTTCTTGTTGGAAATCGATTCCAGTTGTTCTCGTCGGAGATCGATTCCGGTTGCGAAGAGAAAACATGAAGTCGACGTCGTCGAATACAGTTGTTACGGAGACCCAATCGATTATTAGCCAAATCCGAGTGTGGCGAATGGGGTATAAAGATTTTTCAAAGACGCAGTCGAAATTGTTTGTTTCCAGGTTGCAACATGAGATCTACCCAGTGTTCTTCTAATGGCAGGTAAACGCGTGATTCTCGATTAAGGTTTACATAGTGACTGCGGTGGATTATGAGAATGAAGGATAAGATAAACGTAGATAATTACTGTACATGCGGGAAATGGATGGTGGACATCATGCGGTGGATGGACACATAGATGTAGAGGTCTGATAATGGCCGGTAAACGCTAGATTCTCAAATTTTTTACTTAATCCGAATAGGGTTTACATAGTTCCCTAAAGCGAGGTTATTTGGTTGATTTGTGCTTTTGTGATTAAGGCTGGTTAAGAAATTCTTAAAATAAGATCTAGTAATTTTATGGACGAGTAATATGGACAAGTAAGCATGGACGAGTAAGCATGGACGAGTAATATAAAAATGTTATTTGACATGTATACGGATAATATGGATAAAAATGGGGAGATATAACATCTCTTCGTTTGTGCCTCAGATGGATAGAAACAAATGGACTGGACTCCGACTTGTATATGGACAAGTAAGCATGGACGAATGATATGGACATATTATTTGACATTTGCACGGGTAATATGGGAACACTTAGTCCATTTACCCCAATCCATGCGGTGTAAACATCATGGATTATATATATAAAACCTAAAACCAACAAACAAAACTGCAAAACTCTCACCCACACACCTCACAATCACATCTTCTGCCTCGACCGCTCATCCACTATCCCTTGTCCACTCATACGGTCGTTACATCACCCCATAATAAGAGTTACGTCCACGTAACAATGTCCATTACCTCCCAATTACATGGACTAGTTACTCAAACCTTCAATAGATACACCTAAATCGATACACCTCCTATCCACAACTACCAATCCACTCCAATTTGTCCATAAATATTGCCATTACAGTCTCCGACAAAAAAAACCATTTGTGCTTCTCACTCCATTCGCTTACATTTCAAATTGTCCTCCAACATAACGACCTTTAGACACTACTACCAGCATCACCCCCTACAATATTACAAGACAATTTTGTTCACTAAAATACATGCATTTGTGTACAAATCTTAGGACTATAATAGGCCGACCGATTAAGAAGGTAAGTCCATCATTTCTTGTCCATCTCACCATATCCATATAGCTCCATCATTTCTTATCCATACTCATTTGTCCATTTTTTTACCATTCCCATTTTCAATCGACTCAATCGACTCTAACCCGTCTTGACCATTCCATTAGTCCATTTATACACGTCCATATGGATTATCCACTGGTCCAAATAAGTAACCATTTTCATTTGTCCATTTATAAATGTACATATGGATTACCCATCGGTGGTCATTCATGATGGCGCTTTACTAGATTCCGATGACTTTGATTGTTCTTTCATCCACATATTGAGAACAAAAAAACCATTGACTTCGATTATTCTTTAGCAACTATATCATAATTTCAACTAAAAACTAACATATCAAATCCAAATTTACATCCATGCACATACCGAAGCTTCGACGAGGAAAGTTGCGAGATTGGATGCATTAATTTTAGCAGCAGCTTCTGCTAAAATCACTTTAGGTTTCATCTACTTCTTGACTTTTGGTTTTTAGTTCCCTCTGCCTTCAAATTCTCTTCCACACAGCGATTTCAATTTGCCGCTGTCAAACTCATAGCCATCGTCGTCACTGTAACCGTTGGATCAGTGTTTATATCTCGCCAGATTGAAACCGTCTTGACGCATCAGCTACCTTCTTCGCCGAAAGCCCAAATTTCTAACACTCCTATACAAATTGGGGGAAAGTGTAGGTACCTTGCGAGCGATTGAAGGAGTAGGCGAATCTATAGAACAAGATAAGAGCTTGAGATGGTTGGTTCTCAAAGAAATATGATGAGATTAGATTGAGCTCTGTCGTAAGAAGTTATGACATTGTTTACAGTTTTGTCCTTACAATTCTTTAGAAAAGCTGCTTTATATCACCACCAAACGATTACTAACAAAAATTATAAATGAACGGTGGATAACGCTCGTTGGCTAACTAAATGAAGTAAAGATCTTCTACTTAAAGTAATTCTCGCAGTTGCAAATCCTTATAGTTGGAGGGCAGTATCGGATTAAAAAAAATTGGAAAGAGGAAAAGTGTGTCTGAGATTGCAAAGTGTGTCGGAGTGAAAATAGCAAGAGGAAAAGTGTGTCATAGAGTAATAAACTCGTTTTACTAATGTACTCTGTTTTCTAAAGCTTTCAAAAAACGATCAGCTCTCTATGAAGCATTTATTGTAACACAGTTTTTTTGGTCATGCAAAAAAAATCACTCTTACATTTCGGTCCTTGGAAATAACTCGTCTCGTCCTATTAAGACATGAGAGCGACTCAATTAATACAACCATGAAATAACCACTCATAATGAAATTTTTACATTCACACACACAATTAATCCAAAAAATTCCATAAACATGGTTCGGAACAGATGTATCCGTTGTCTTTATCACAAGACTTTAGGATGATAGAGACCTTGCATTGAGAGTGACACTGGATGCATGATGGCCGAGTGATGTGATTGTTTAGATTAAGAATCACCTTAAAATAGAATGTATCAATGTTGATGAATGTACCCAGCATGAAACGCGAAAAATCTCCTAGTACACACTGAGTATGCAAGGTGACTCCACAATAAGAGCATGTATAGAACCATGTACCTGGATCTAATATCCTCTCACAAACGTTGCACAAATTTGTTGCTGCTCGCCTTTTCACCATAAATTAAAGTGAGAGGGTGCTCATTGTTCCTATGCTATATATTTTCTGGCAAACTACCACAATACAAACACACGTCGAATTCACAAGCTACACAACTGAGCATATAGTCATTTATGACAGTCTTCTCATATGCATCGCAATAGCGAGCAAATTCTCTAGTAAAATATAGAGGATGTAAATGACCATCACCGACGAACGGTTCAGAAAGGGAACCACAATGTACATCTAGATCCCTATTTCCTTGTTCTCTGCTAACAGGGAACCACAATGTACATATAATCGATTTCTAGTTTGGTTAGCCTGACGAGATCGTGGCCCTTCTTGTGCACCGCTACATGTGAAGTTGGCTCTCAAGATTTGAAGTCAATGCCACCACTAATTTTTAAAACGTTGTCGTATTCAAAGAGGAGATTGTTGTCTCCAACATGAAACTGTTTCTCCTCACTCCACTTGTCATAGAAGTCACTGTCATAAATGCTCAATCTTTTGGAATCACCAACTTTGTAGATCCGTTTCAGCAAATCTAAAATTGTGTTTCGTTGTGTTTACGCAATTGAGAAAATGAAACGAGCAGTACCGTGAAGGAGGAGCCGAACTAAGTCTTCTATTGGCTTCTAAGGCAGTCTTGTTATATGTAATAAGGAATTATGAAACATGTTCGTAAAATTTAAAAAAATTTGTAAAGCAAGGAAAAATGATTATTCGAAAGATATAACGAAGATAATTTAAGAAAAAAAAACACAAAAAAGATTGCATGTAGCTCGCATAGTCACCTCTTTTTTCTTTTGCCTCCACCTCACTGGATTTGAACCAAACTTGGAACATAATTAAGAATAAATGGTCCACATGACTTTATTGTCCTCCCCAACAATGTATACCATCCCTTTGGTGTTGATATTGCCGTTGAACATACATCTCTCACAACACACAACGACTTTCTTCTCCTCGTCGACCAAGAAACTTACGGTAACATATAAATCACGTTCAGGGTAATCCACTGTTAAGACCTTGCTCCACTCATCAATCTTATTTGTTACCCATATCTCTTTCCCCGATGTGTTTCTGCGTTGTAATAGAACCAAAAGTTTCTCTTCTCTAACAACTGATAGAGACATAGTTTCATAATGACAGTCATAAGGAAGACGCATACATTCAAATTTCTCTGTTGTATAATCAAAACTGACTAAGAATGTGCCGAGCTGTCTCTCTTTTCTATTCCAAGCAAACCAATAAATCTTTCCCTTGAAAGAAACTTGGGAATAAATATACATTAAGTGGCAGTCAGGAGTGATGTCTAGAATCCTCCATGAATTAGAGTTAATTTTATAGATTTGGAATTCTCGGTAGACACCATAACTACTGTAGCTCAATATTTTGTAGCTGTTATTGCCGGAGCCCGGAGTTGTTTTCTTGGTAGGATCCAAGAGTATAACTACGGCCTCCCTTGTAATGATGGATCCACTTTGTTTGACCAGTACAAGGGTTCCAAACAACGATTCTAGTGTTGTCTTTGTTGGTGCATAACAATAAGCCGGCACAGTGAAAAACTTTAGAAATCTCGGATTGATCTAAACAAGAACGAGTGTCGATTAGGCTAAGCTCACCTGTGGCCTCTATAGATGGAGTTCCGTTGAGATTGACCCTCATCGAACAAATTCTTGATTCGTTTGTCAACATGAGAACAAGAAACTGTTTTGCGGATTTATCAAAGTACTTTCTTGTGAATCTCTTATCGTTGAAGAATAAATGGTTCCATCGTTTGCATGTAGATCGTAACCGTTTCAGAGATGTGGCCGGAACGCGGCAGAGTATCTCTTCTAACAAGTCTTCTGGAAAGTCTGACATCATCATAGACTCGTCACTCGTGATCTCTCAAGGAAGAAAGTGTTAAGATGGCTTTGGCTGAGTTTTAGGGTTTCGTATAGTTCAACTTTGTTCTCTGATTTATAGACGAAACACAAAATCATTTATCTTGTTGGAGTTTCCTTTTCCTATTTGGTTTCTATTTCCTTACTTTTTTTTTTGTTCTCCTTTTCCTATGTTGGTCTATATTTTTGTATCGATGTTAAAAGTCATTATATGTATATATGAAAAAGACTTGTCTATTTCCGATGTTATCGTAAAATCACTTCCAAAGAAGTTACGTAATGAGCATTATTCTGTTAAATTTCATATTTTGAATCAATTGTTTTACCAGTCTAGCTTATCGGTGATAAGAACGTAACCGAAGTGAACCGACTTTGTCATGTTCCTAAATTAGTGGGATTGTATCCTCCACCTCTTCACGTTTTTAGTTGTGATTAAGCTGTTAATTTTCTTATTTTATTGCTTGTATTTAAAGACCTTGAATGAAAGAGAATGAACGGGACTTGAAAATTGGAAAAACAGTTCTTTAGCTTTTGGGACCTTATCAATCGGTGTTTCCACGATTAAACATTTTTCTGTTTGTAGATCCTGCACAGTGGAACTGTTTGGTAATCACCGTAGCTTTAGTAAAAGCTTTTCAGATTTGATTTAATGTTTCAGGAAGTCTAAAAGAGTCAATTGCTTGTTTTTTTATATCTAAACCAGAAGAGAGAGAGATAATTTGTAATTTAGTTTAATGCTTATTCACCAAACCAGGTTCCTTGAGAACACATATCTCAGCATTATGATTTGAGTCATAACAATAATGAATCAGATTTCCAGGTCAAACGATAAAGCTCTTTCTCTTTAATCTGATACTTGACTTGACATTAATTTTTATGTTTCATCTTTTTATCTTTTTGGTTCAAAGTAGATCATATACATATACAAACATGGTCTAGAAGACAAGCGGGCTAACTTGATCCTATACCCGCGAACTTCTGAAACCACCTGAAAAAGTAAAAGATTGGAGCTTATCATGTTTTGATCATACGTGTTCTCTTAACATGATCCTATATATAGCCGCAACTTCAAAGAAACAAATCCCTTAATGTGGAGTTACGAGTGGCTTCTACAAAAGATGAAGTTAAATACTCTTTGTCCAAGAGAGGGTCTGAAGCTTTAAGTGTCAACATGAGAAAATAGCAAAGACCCCAAATCAACCAGAAGGTTCTCTAGTACAAGACATCTTTAATTATCTCTGGTTGCTTTATCCAAGAAGAACCAATTAGAAGATTGTGCGAAGAGGAGATGTCAACGAGCTTGGAAAACAAGTAGGCTTTATTGGTCTTGTCGTTTTTGTAACTCTACTCTATAATAGAGTGAGAGAGAGAGCGTAGAGAACTAAGACAGAAGAGAGAGAAGGAAAAAACAGAGAGACAAAAGAGAGGGGAAACAAGGGGAAAGAGAGAGCATTGTATTTTCCGGTGAGGGTGAGAGAAAAGCTGTAATCTATCAAGCTAATCGAGAGAACTCGAATCTGAGATATCTATCAGAACAAGGAACGCTCATGATCGGAGAACCAGATCGTGACACTCTGATACCATATCAAGCTAATCGAGAGAGAAAGCTTATGTAACTGATTTTCTCATTAATTCAACTATGTACATTGTTATTTCCTTATATACAGCCACCAACTATGCTAACATAAGCTTAACAATCTATGCTAATATGAGCCACGAGTATACACTCATAATATAATCTCCTTCAAGTTGGTTTAGTGGATTTCCGGGAACTCTAAACCGTGTGTGCTCATTTACTTGTTATGTTTCTTCTTCTTCTCCAAACCTTGCAGGTTTTATTTGTTTTCTTTGCACAAACCAGTTCAGCATCTTCATTTACTTGGCTAGGAGACAAGAAAGCTTGAATCTTTGGAGGCTTAATTCCTCACACTTAATAAGATCTTTGTGATGTTTGATTAATGGGAGCTTATCATGTTTTAGAAATTCAAAAAAAGAAAGAAACAGCAAGAATGCTTTCAGATACGTAATTTCCATTTTAATAATTTAGCTAGAAACGACATATTTATCTTCGTGAAATTAAAAAAAAAAAAAAAAAATTTAACGAGAGTTTTAGAAACGGAAGATGTCGTCTCTTTTTGACACATAAAGCTAACCTAACGTATGTATATAAAAAGAGTACTGTACAAGTTAAAAAAAAACCCTAATTTTTATTTGACAACAATGACGATGATGATGTCCGATATTCCGCGGGACTTGGTAGAGGAGATACTCTATAGGATTCCGATAACTTCTCTAAGAGCGGTGAGATCTACTTGCAAAAGATGGAACGGTTTATCCAAAGATCAGAGCTTTACAATGAAGCATTTTGGTAAAGCAGCCAGGGAGTTTATGGTGATCATGATTTATGATTTTAGGGTTTGTTTGATGAGTGTCAATCTCCATGGACTCCATAACCATGAAGACTTGGTTGATCCATCTATTAAGGAGATAGGTAAGTTACTTAATCAAGTTGAGATATCTGAAGTCTATCATTGTGACGGTTTATTGTTATGTGTCACCAGAGACAAGTCGAGGTTTGTGGTATGGAACCCGTATTTGGGGCAAGTCAGGTGGATCCTACCAAGAAACAAGTTCTACATATCAGATAAGTATGGTATTGGATACGACAACAACAACAACCACAAAGTCTTGAGGCTTTTTTATGCCGTTATGCCACGAACTGTTGATTATGAAATCTACGATTTTAAGTCTAATTCATGGAGGGTTCTTGGCGTCAATACTCCCGATTGGGAAATAGATATTTTTCAACACGGTGTATCTTTGAAGGGGAATACTTACTTTGTAACTCCAAAAAGATTTGGAGATGAATTTTTACTATGTTTTGATTTTACAAGAGAGAGATTGGGACCTCGTCTGGATCTGCCGTTTGACTTTGCTTTTCAAGATACTGTGACTCTATCTTCTCTTAGAGAAGAGAAGCTTGCATTGCTACTTACGCGCAAGGATACATATGAGATGGAGGTATGGATTACAACTAAGATCGAGCCCAATGAAGTGTCGTGGACGAAGTTTTTCATAGTAAAAGATGAAAGAATCTTGTCTCGCATACGTTATGTTGAATACAGGAGTTTCTTGATTGACGAGGAGAAGAAAGTCGTGGTGCTTGTTGAAAAGAAAAAAAACATAAGCGCAATTGTGGTGGTTCGTTTAAGAGAAAAAGAAAAGAGAGCCAACAACATAGGCAGAGCTTACGTGATTCGAGAGGATGGATACTACAAAGAAGTGGATCTCTTAGAATCTAAACATTGGCCAAGTATGTGCTCTTATGTGCCAAGTTTGGTGCAGGTCGAGTAAGGGCCACTAGTATGTGTACAAGCAGGAGGCAAAAAGGAAACAAGGAGATTAATTAGCCATTAATTAATTATATTTTACTTACTTCTTTTTCATTCTTTTGACTCTCCTTTTTCATGTCATTTGGGCAAGACATATGGCCCTGTTCGTTTGGCAGTCGCTAGTGATAGCGATAGCGACCAGCAACCAGCGACAGCGATCAGCGATTCGTAGTTATGTTCGTTTAGCTCTCGCTAGCGACCAGCGACTAGCGATAGCGACCAAATGTTGTTCGTTTGGCAGTCGCTGCGACTAGCGATCAAATCCAGCGATCAAAAATAGCGACAGCGACTAAAATTTTCGATCGATAAAAAAAACAGCGATTAATCCCGCGACAGAAAAAAAAAAAAAAAACGAACAACATTTGGTCGCTGTCGCTGGATTTAATCGATGGTCGCTGGATTTAATCGATGGTCGTTGGATTTGATCGCTGGTCGCAGCGATTGTTAAACGAACAAGATTCAGTCGCTATCGCTGATCGCTGTCGCTAGCGACTGCCAAATGAACAGGGCCATAAACAGTTTTCAAACTTCATGAGTACCAGAGAGATTGTTTAGAGGAAAACAGATAATAAACTTTTCTTTAATATAGTTTTTGGCATGATCATGAATTAATACTATGTTAGATTAGATTGTTCTCCAAAAGACGCAGATTATCCTCAAAGGTTTGTAAGTTCACCCTTTTTTTTGTACAAGAACTAAATAGTCTATTTAATCTTTGATATCAGTGGTTTTGTTGTTATCGAGCTCATGTGTTGTTAAGATTCTAATACGGGATGTTCTTTTAGATCATGACTTTTTCAGATAATCTTGATCTTGATTTAAGTGAGCCTGAGATAAAACATACATTACATTTAGAGCATGCTAGTTTGTTCATCCAGATGCAAACTCATGTTCGTTTATTGTAAAAAATGAACATCATCCAGATGGAGCATTTGAGTGAGTTTTAAAAAGTTAGACCAATTTTTAAAACTTATTTGGATGAACCAAATCGGTGCATCTTCATTCGGATGAGCCATCTAAATGCATCCTATAAATCTAAAATTTTAAAATGACGAGAATACCCTTACATAAACAAAACAAAAAAAATTGTAAAATTGCATTTTCTAAAAATTATAAATATAAAGTTTTTTTGTCAAATTCGCAAAACCGTATTTTTATGACAAAACCGTAAAATCACATTTTTCCCAAAACAACAAAATCATATTTTCCCGCCAAAACTGCAAAATCGTATTTTTCATCTAAAACCGCAAAATCGCATTTTTCATCCAAAACTCCAAAATCGCATTTTCTGCCAAAAGCGAAAAATCACATTATTACTCCAAAACCGCAAAATCGCATTTTCTCGCCAAAGCCGTAAAATCGTATTTTTCTACCAAAATAACATTTTTCCGCCAAAACCGCAAAATAGTACCCGCCAAAACCCCAAAATCGTATTTTTCCGTCAAAACCGCGAAATTGACTTTTTCCGTCAAAGCCGTAAAATCGTATTTTTCCGCCAAAAATACAAAATCGTATTTTTTCTCCAAAACCGCAAAATCACATCATAAAAAAATAAAATTTATTAATGTTAAAAATAATAACATTAAAAAATCTTTTAATATTTTAATTTGTTTGTAAAAAGTGTGTTTTTTAAATTTATAAAAAATAATTTATTAAATTTAACTCTTTCTTGAAAATAAAAATTTATGAATGTGAAAAACAACAATTTGAAAATTATTTAGTTGTAAATATAATGTAAAACATAAAATATATCAATATGATCAAAAGTATGGTTATTTTGATAATGTGGTACTAAATGCATCTGGATGAAAATGCAAATTTATTAAAAACGAACACATCTGCATCCAGATGCTTCGCCGAGATACATATAGAAAACAAAAACGAACATCATCATGATGTACCATTCAGGTGGACCATCCAAATGGATCATCTAGATGCATCTTCCAATTGAGCAAATAAACAAGGCCTTAGTTAGGGATTATCCCTTTTCATTTTTTGCACTATCTCAAATCTTTAAATTTTGAGTCCTTACATTTATATATCTCACAAATAATAATCTAATTATTTTATTTATTTATCATTTTAGTACTTCAAATTTTATATCTCATAATATAAATTTAGTTTCAAATTAACACCTTAAAATGAAAATAAAAATATTAAATAACATATAAAACATATTTTACACAAAAATAATGTTATATAGAACAAATTTTATACAAAATAAAGCAACACAAGAAAATAAAATTACACAACACTTATCCTTAATCCTGCTTCGATTGGCTTTTCAAGCAAGCCTAATGAACAAAAGCATAAGAACATCCACCACCATATGGCCGATCTCATCCGCATTATTGCAAGTTTGCAACAGAGTAGTTTCTCTTGGTATCAAAAGTCTCACCGGCTTGCTTTTTTGCTCTAGCGTTGGTTTCAAGCTATAAGATTTTCCAAATTCTTTATTTATTCAATTGTTACGCATTTTTTTTTCTACATTGTTTTGTACATAACTCTTCTTTTTATTGATTAATAAATTTAATATTTTAACAAAAAAAAATATTTTCGTACAGATAAAAATATTACAACAATATTAATATTCATTGCTTGAGAGTCTATTATTTATACATGATAATAGATGTATAAAAATTTAGATTTTGGATAGGATTTGAATCTAACGGTTGGTGACGGATGAGATCTAATGAATGGTGTTGATTAATTTTTCAATATTTTTTGTTATGATATGTTGTATAAATTGGATAGGTTGGATAGGATATGAATATTACCGTTGATGATAGATTAGATCTAATAAATGGCGTAGATGACATTGGTAATAGTGAAAAAATAATCAAGTGTCAATAGCTCAATTGGTAAAGATTCTCATGTAAAGCCTAGAGATCGCCGGTTCGAAGAACACTTGGAAGGAGACCACATAAAATGCTCTGATTTCTGTCCTGAGAGGATGTACAAGCTTAGGTCTAGAACGAACTAGATGATTTTTTCTCCTCATTTCTTTTTGCTTCTCTCTCTCCTCTCTCTATCTAAAGAGGATGGGAAACTAGTGTGCTCTTATTATGTTCCAAAGGTTAGTGCAAATCAACCAAAGTTTAATAGATAATCATCATAATCTAATTAAAAGTCTGGTTTTTTTAATAAATATCTAAGAAAAAAAGAAAAGTATCTTGATACGAAAAAAAAAAAAAAGGTACCGAAAGTACTATAATGGAGTTGAGAATTTACCCTTGAGATATTTATTCTGTAAACAATTCAAATCTTGGGACAAAATCAAAAACATGTTTTCAAAATGGATTAGTTTGCCAATTAAAAACGAATCAGGCTCGTTTCACGCCGCCTTGTCGCTGTTAAGCATCTGAGTCTCTCTTCAGTCTTCACCCACCACACTTCTTCTCCTTCTTCCTCTTCCTCTTCCTCGAGGGCAAATCTTAATTCTTTACTGTCAAACATCGAAAACGACACCGTTTTCAAGGTTACTCCAAAGCCCATCCATGTCCAGCGAAGGAGACACCACCCTCAAGTCTATCTGCTACAAGCCTGGCTCTCTCCAGTTACTCGATCAGGTTCTCTAAAAAACCCTTTTCACTTCTATAGCAATTCCACAAATTAACACTTCTTCCAATTTCAATTTTGCATCTGAAATCGAGCAGAGGAAGCTTCCTTTGGAGACTACTTACTTAGAGATCCGTGATTCTGCAGATGGATGGTAAAGATCATAACTTTTTGATTGATTAGATTCTCCTTGAAGAAGGGAATGTTTTTAATTTGATGTTATTATAGGAGTGCGATACAGGAGATGGTGGTACGTGGTGCTCCTGCTATAGCCATAGCTGCAGCTCTTTCTTTGGCTGTTGAAGTTTTCAACTTTAATGGTTTCGATGGATCATCTGCAGATGCTGTTGCTTTTCTGCAGAAGAAGTTGGATTATTTAGTGTCAAGGTACAATTTTTTTTTGGATGGATTGTTAGATAAAGTTTGCATCTTGGTGTGCTTGGTGATTCTAAAGTCCTTTGCTTTATATACGTTTCTTCTTCAGCCGACCAACAGCCGTTAATCTTGCAGATGCTGCCTTGAAACTTAAACACGTTATAGCAAAGGCCTTTGCTACTACTGCCATTGAACCCAAATCCATTTTCAAGGTAACGCGAGATTTCGTAAGAGCCAAAGGTTTTCGTTTTTGTCTTCCTGATACTCGATTTGGACTAAGGAGTGAAATTTTCGTCTTTGAATGTACTTTATTCGGCTTTGGACGGAGGAGTGATTGAGGAGTGATAGCTTAGAGAACTAGATTTGGACTGAGGAATGATACATTTTTCTTATTCGGCTTTGGACCGAGGATTGATAGCTTAGAGAACTCGATTTGGACTGAGCAATGGTAGCTTTGTCTTTGAATTTATTTTATTCGGCTTTGGACTGAAGAATGATAGCTTAGAGAACTCGATTTAGACTTAAGAATGATAGCTTCATCTTTGAATGTAATGTATTCGGCTTTGGACTGAGGATTGATAGCTTAGAGAACTCGATTTAGACTTAGGAATGATAGCTTAGAGAACTCGATTTAGACTTAGGAATGATTGCTTCGTCTTTGAATGTGTTTTATTCGGGTTTGGACTGAGGAATGGTAGTTTAGAGAACTCTATCTGGACTTAGGAATGATTGCTTCGTCCTTGAATGTACTTTATTTGGCTTTGGACTGAGGAAGGATAGCTTAGAGAACTCGATTTAGACTTAGGAATGATTGCTTCGTCTTTGAATGTACTTTATTCGACTTTTTTCTCTCGGTATCATTCACCTTCACAAAGCTTGAGCCTTTTGCTTTTGTAAGTTCACTTCATTCTCTGTGCCTTGTTGTTACACTCAGGCATATATTGAAGCTGCTGAGAATATGCTCGAAGACGATGTCGCTTCAAACAAAGCCATAGGAACCTTTGGTTCAAGTTTTTTGAGACAGCAAGCTAAAAATCCTGACAAGCTTTCTGTTCTGACCCATTGCAACACTGGCAGGTATGTGTTTTAGATCGATTCAGATTAACAGTAAGGCAATAACTAAGAACTTCTGATTTCTTCTGCAGCCTCGCTACCGCGGGATATGGTACTGCCCTCGGTGTTATCCGTGCACTTCAGACTCAAGGAGCCTTAGAAAGAGCATACTGCACAGAAACTCGTCCATTCAATCAAGTAAAACTCCTAAATTAATCTTCTTTCTTCTTGATTATTGTAAAGATTGAGAATCTGTAGAATAGGACAGATACTTCTTGATGCCTTGAAGTTGTTTCGAACTATGGTAAGAGCTTCAAAACCTTGAAGTAAAAGTAGGACAGATACTTTCTTGATGCCACTTCTTGGATTCCATTGCTTTAGATAGATACTTTATTCATATCTCTGTTTGAAAGGGATCAAGGCTTACCGCGTTTGAGCTGGTGCATGAGAAGATCCCTGCGACTCTCATTGCAGACTCTGCAGCAGCTGCATTGATGAAAGACGGTCGTGTAGATGGTGTCATTGTTGGAGCAGATCGCGTGGCTTCAAATGGTAGCGTTTCTCATTTCATAAATCTTGATTCTTTATGAATCGTAAATCTTGATTCTTTATGATTCTTTATGAATCATTCATTCATGTATTCTCCAGGTGATACTGCTAACAAGATTGGGACTTACAGTCTCGCCCTGTGCGCCAAACATCACAAGATCCCATTCTATGTTGCTGCACCTCTCACCTCAGTTGATCTGTCGCTTTCGTCCGGGAAAGAGATCGTGATAGAGGAAAGAACTCCAAAGGAGTTGTTGAACTCACATGGAGGACTTGGTGAACGCGTCGCGGCACCAGGCATCTCGGTTTGGAACCCTGCTTTTGATGTGACTCCAGCTGAGCTTATTGCAGGAATTATAACCGAGAAGGTTTGTTTCTCCAAGCTTTCTTGAACCGGTTTATATGGTCACTCACTTTTTTTCTCAATCTCTTTAACGTGTGATGTATGTGCAGGGGGTGATAACAAAGAATGGTAATGATGCTTTTGACATAACCAGCTTTGCTCAGAAGATGACAGGATCAAGCTCATCTGGTTAAAGTTGCGCATGTTCCCTTCTTTATAGTGTTGAAACAGAGAGCTTTGTAACACTAACAATGAGCTTTGCAATGTTTTAACTACACTAAGTACACACTTTGGTAAAGATTGTCATGAAATAAGAAATAATCAACAAGCAACAAATACATTTTAGCTAAGAAAGATTGTTATGCGGAAGAAGATGAAATGGAGATGATTATGATGAAAATTTAACCGATGAAATTGAAGACAAAGAGATAGATAGAATTAGAGCTTGTTGATTCGCTTCATCTTCTTCTCTTTTCTTTTGCTTTCTGTGATTTGCACTAAACTTGGAACATAAGAGCAAGCAAATGGACAACAATGCCGAAATCCTACGAAGTTCTTAGCTTCTCCAAGATCCACTACTTTCAAGTATCCATTCTCTCCAGTGATGTAAGCTGTGTTGTAGAGGCCGGTCTTGGTCATTTCTTTGGATCTGTGTATATAAAAAACCACGGCGAGCTTCTTCTCCTCTTCCTCAATGAAGAAAGTGTTAACTTCAAGAAGATCAAAGTAAGAACTAGAACAGATGAATGGATTCAAATCAACTTTCAAGAACTTGCTCCACGACACCGTGTTAGGCTCAATCTTATCTGTAACCCAAATCTCCACCTCTAATGCAAAAAACTTCTGAAATAACGCCGCGAGTTTCTCTTCTGTAAGAGAAAAGAGAGTTTTGATACCTCTATGAAGTTGATGAAACGGCAGATGAAGAGACTCTCCAAAGCTCTCCGTTGTGAAATCAAAACAGATTAAGAAACCACAGCGCTCATTTTCATCTTCATCTTCATCCCCTTCCACTTTTCCTCTTACCTTAGCAAAAAAGTAAGTATTTCCTTTCAACGATGTTGCGCTGTGTTGATGTAACAATATATCTCTGTCTTGAGCACTGACATCAAGAACCCTCCATGAATAAGACTTAAGATCGTAGATTTTGCACTCAACCATTTTGTGCTTACCACTAAGGTCGTAACCACGGAAATACCTCAAGATTTTCTGGTTACGGTTCTTGTCGTTGTCGTATCCGAGAGCATACCTGAGAGCCCACCTTTCTAAACTGTGGTAAGCTTTTTTTCTTGGTTTGATCCACCTGGTTTGCCCTAGATACGGGTTCCAAACCAGGATTCTAGTGTTGTCCCTTGTCACGCATAACAATAAGTCAATAAGCCGTCACATTGAAAAACTTGAGATATCCTAACTTGATTAAGAAATTTACCTATCTTCTTTATAGATGGATAAACGAATTCTTCATGACCATCTTCGTTGAGGAGTCCATGGAGATCAAATCCCACTGAACAAACCCTAAAGTCATTCATCATCATGAACCCTACAAACTGATGCCTTGCTTGTGCTTTACATAAGATCCGATCTTTGGATAAACCGTTCCATCTTTTGCAAGTGGATCTCACTGTTCCTAGAGAAGTTATTGAAACCCTAGAGAGTATTTCTTCTATCAAATCACACGAAAGATCCGTGATCATTGTTTCAAATAGAAATTAGGGTTTTAATTTTCACCCTGTCCACACTTTTATATAGACAAACAAGTTAGGTTACGATTATATGGTGTCACAAAGGATCCTTTTTTTCCTTTGCCAATGTGGTTTCTAAAGTTGTCGTTAAGTTTGTTTTTAATTTCACGAAGATACATATGTGATTTAATTTACATATATTAAAAAATTGAAAATTATCGCTATTTTTTTTTAAACCAGAGCAACCACTTCAACAAGAAATAAAAATGTTACTTTCTTTTTAATTCTAACATGATCATCATCATATTATCATTATATACAAGCATCATCATCATACCATCATCATAATCATCATCATATATCATATAGTTCGGTTTACATATTCTATCAATGTATTTACGTATTTTCGGTTTTATTCGATTTACATATTCTATCAAATTTTAAATTTATCGATCGGTTAAATTAAAAAAACCGAAAAATCTCGGTTGGGCTTGGTTCGGTTCGCTCGGTTCGGTTATAATTCACAGGCCTAGCCGTAGGTTATTCGGTGTATGTTAGCTAAGAAAGATTGTTATGCGGAATTAAGAAGATGAAATGGGGAAGATTATAATGAAAATTTATCCGATGGTATCGTAGACAAAGAGCAAAGAACTATTTGTTCGATCAAGTTATCTCAGATTCAATAACCGTCTTTGATTGAGCACCTAAACCAGTCTCAATCCCCGGTTATCTCCTTGGCTTACTTGAAATATTTAAGCCTTGACTTAGAACTTAACCAGTAACCAACAAATTTTACTCCAAAACATATTATGACATAATCTTAACAAAAAGAAAAAACTAATTTTCACTTACCCTGTCATTTTTTTTTCTTCTAAATAATCAAACTACGTGTTTTTGAAAAAAAAGGGCTAAAATTAAAAGAGCAAAAGTTGTCATTAGTAACAATGAAACCAAAAAAAGCAAAATTTGGCATGATCGTCACATATTCCAAATTAAAAAAAAAAAAAAAAAAAGTTGACATCCAAAATTACATGCAAACAGAGAAACCACTCATTAATACACAATAGGCTAATATCCGTGCATACGCGCGAGATTTTTTTATATATTGTTTTGGAAAAAAATTATTTTTTACATAAACATATGAAACTATTTTTACAAAAACTAATATGTTGTACTAAAATTACCTTAAATTAGCAGCGATTGCAGCAAGACCATCGGTGAACTATTCTTAGAAAGAAAAGACAAGAACCTTGTAATTCTTAAAACGATTTCGCTATGAGCTCCAAGCACTCGTCCTCCAATCACCACCATCCTCTTCAGCATTATCTCTTCAAGCCACGTGTACGACGACAACATCACCTCAATCCAAGGATACCCTTAACCTCCCCATTCAAATTTAAGTAAGTAAAGTGAGGCTTTCTTTTCAACTCGATGAAGACATTTCTCCGAAACGACCGTTCGATCTCCTAGAAATCGCTTATGCATTGCGTTGAGAAACTTCGAGATCTCTATGATTGAATTGGACAAACTATGAACAAATTCGGAAAAAGTTTGAAGAAAATCTTTATCAAGAAAAAATAACGTTTGAGGAAGAATTAAAGAGTTAAATATCCGAAGATATGAAGAGTCATCAAATTATTAATTACGGTTTGGATATGTAGAACACGTGTTCTCTTCTGGAGTGATGATGTGACAAATATGCGAATGCGCGGATTTTTCGTATATATTGTTTTCGATAACAATAATTTTATACATAGACATATGAAACAATTTTTTTTAAAACAATTTATTGTATTGATTATTCGTAATTCTATAAACTATTAAATTATATTTTTCTCTTCACAAATGCTTTGTAAATGATATCAATTAAAAACGTAAAACTTAACGATAAATTGATTTTTATTCTAACTTTGATAATAAAAAAATAGAGACAAACACCACATCATAACTCCAATCAATATCCATAAGTCATTTTCATCAACATAATCGAACTCAAACCAAAAAATGATTGTGGATCAAAACGAACATACCATGGCGCGTTGATGGTTCGAGCTTTTTTCTCTGATACATCTAGAAATTAGTGTAAATCAAAACATTGAAAAAAGAACGACAAAACTGAGAATTATCGTAAAGATATAAATACATGAAGAAAATATCAGTAACCAGCAAGTGACTCTTGACATGTCCAACATTCAATCCTTTGAGATTATCATTTGAAAAACACATTCTAGTGTAGGTTTAGTAAAATCATACTGGTCTAGTTAAATCATATATAATTACAATTGACTCAAAATCTCTGGTTCGGAGCCGTTCTGGCTCTGTCATCGACAGCATTGTATAATCCTTACACCACGGTCGCTAAAGATGTGACTTCTAATTCTGTGTGTATGCGTCTATAATTGAAGGTGTTTAGAAACTGATTTAAATTAGTTGTACTGTATTTTATAATTAGGCTTTTAGAGTTCCTGAAAGAAAAAAAACCGATAAACCCCTAAAACATATGAGAGAAAGTGCAGAGATTTTTGTAAACTATTTATTATTTTAATTTTTCATTATAAATATGTGGACACATGTCAATTTTTGGAGTGATGAGGTGGCAAACTAGTGTAGGTTTAGTAAAATCATACTGGTCTAGTTAAATCATACATAATTACAATTGACTCAAAATCTCTGGTTCGGAGCCGTTCTGGCTCTGTCATCGACAGCACTGTATAATCCTTACACCACGGTCGCTAAAGATGTGACTTCTAATTTTGTGTGTATGCGTCTATAATTGAAGGTGTTTAGAAACTGATTTAAATTAGTTGTACTGTATTTTATAATTAGGCTTTTAGAGTTTCTGAAAGAAAAAAAACCGATAAATCCCTAAAACATATGAGAGAAAGTGAAGAGATTTTTGCAAGCTATTTATTATTTTAATTTTTCATTATAAATATGTGGACACATGTCAATTTTTGGAGTGATGAGGTGGCAAACTATGGAGAGAGCCCCTTCTCCTTTTATATATATGATTCGTAAATTTGGCATGATCGTCACATATTCAAGCTAGCAGTCTTTACTTTATTTGCTAGACAAATATATGAGATATTATCTGTAAGTTTATGGCAACATATTAATGTGTTTTCTGGTCTGCTCTATTTAGCTTAATTCTTCAAGATGTCCATCAATATGCATTCACTAATATATATACCATCAATATGCATTAATTCACTAGTAGGTGATCGAGGTAAGAAGGGTCGTGGTAGTCGAGGCGGCCACGGTCCACCAGTCCGTAGAGAATCTTTTTTCTCTTAAACTCTACTTCATACCAACGGTGTGTTAGACCAGTGGTTTAAGCACATGTGTTGGTGCTGTTGTGCTCCTGGTTCGATTTCCGTTAGGAGGAGGGTAATATTTTTTAAGAAGATTTCTAAAGGCTGACTCTGGGTTCGAGATGAGATTAAAGCTGAAGGCCCGAACCCATCCTGGTATTCATAAAAAAAAAAAAAAAAAACTCTACTTCATTGTAGGTTTTTTTCCTTAATTTTTTAACAATTTTCTCAAACTATATGGTCTTAAAAGGGTCATTTACGGGGTGAGATAGTTTTTATGATTTGTCTTACAAATAAGGTAGTTTGTAGCCAAAAGGTAGTTTTGTGGTGGGAAAAAAAAATAAATCCGAATTTGCCATGGAACAAGAAAGAAATTTGATTGAAGTAAAGAGTAATTAGTTTGTTGTGTTTTAGTAATAGCCGTTGATATTTTTTTGAATTGTTAAATCGTGTGGCTATTAAAATGAAAAGATACTTTCTTATAATATTGGCCGTTGATTTTGACAAATGAAAGGTGATGGATGGAAATATAGTTCTTTTCTCCTCTCTCGTTACTCTTCCCTTTGTTTTGTTTTTTCTTTTCATTATTAACACCCCACCTTATTTGTTTTCTAATTTTCTATTTGTATGAATGTTATAAAATAATTTTATATATAATTTCAGCTAAAATTCAATTTTCTCTATATTTTGAAACCCATTTTATTAGATTTTAAACTCATTTGAATAAAATTATGTGGACAAAAAGTTAGTCGTAGATGTTAGAACGTGGACACAAATATTGTGAATGCGTTATTGTGGATTCATACGATTATTTTTAAAAAATGTGTCATAAAATCGCTTGAACACGTGAACGGGTTCTAATGGATAAACTAACGTACAATAATTTGTGGACAATGAGTCATGTATAATGATTCACTTGGGTGTTATTAGCATCTACAACAACCTTTTTAACTGTTCATGGACATGATATTGTGGATAGGTCATGTTAGTGGTTTCAAAATATGAATCAATAGTATAGTAGATAATTTATCATGGACATAGTATAATGGACAATTTGGCGTGAACAATTATAGTGGATAAAATCGATCAAAGAAAATAATTAAATTTTGATTCTATTTTATATCCCAATTTTGAAGACTTGGCCATATGCACAATACAAAATAGTTAGAGAGTCATGGACAATGTAATAATTGAGTCTAGAAAAAATCAGATTTTAGATGAGAGATAACGTCGTGTTTCACTGTTCATCTTCATCTTCTTGAGAGATCTTTTAGAAGTAAAAGACAAAAACAGTATCTGGGTGGATAAAGATTTAATTATTCACTGCCCATATCAACAACATCATCCACTCCCATTGATTGCAACAACTGAATTTTTTCAATTCCTCTAGCAAAAAGCAAAAAATTCAAATCAAATATAAACCCAAACCAACGTCCATGGAATCTCTGAACTAGTGAATACCTAGCAACTGCAATGACAATGGCTCCACAAATCTTGTCAATTTGAATAGCTGCAATACCAACGGCACCAGCAACGCCTAGGACGAGTAAGACCTGGATCGAAATCAATGGAGTTTCTCAACCTTCACAAAACTCAGATTCGCATCAATCAACAAATTGAACAAGATTTGTTAGAAGAGCGCATAATAGATTCGTACAGCTCAAAGATAGAAGAATCATGTTCTCTAACTCGAAATTAGTAAAGGAATCTGATTGGTTTTGCAAATTACAAAGAGGAATACATCGAATAAGACAAATGTACCGATTCGTAGCTTTGATCGATTCTCGATCTCAAGGCTGTGACTGGCGATTGATAACATGAGTCATCTTCGCCTTCTCCTTGTGGCTTTTGCTGTTTTTCTTCCATAATCCAAAGCAGGAACTCGAATCCTCAGTGAAATTAAAGTGGGGTTCTTCGATTAACCCTATTTTTGATGATTTGGGGTTTACATATTGAGTAAGCTTTTTCAAGAGGAGTTTTAATGGCGGAGGCGTCACTTTGGATGAGTTGATGGATTGGTTTGGTTCCGCGTAAGTATAAAGGTAAGGGTAAGGGTAAGGGTAAGGGTAAGTATTCGTTAAAGGTTAATAGAGACATTACTCACCCAAAAACTACCTGAAATTAGAAAACTACCTCCAGATGATATAACTTACTAAAAAACTACCTCATGATGTAAATAACTCGTCTTAAAACCATATTTTTGTAATATTTAACTTATGCATTTTAATTAAAATTAAAGCCCTATGGTCAAAATATATATATATATATATATACCACGTGACATGCATTGATTTGATTCGCTTTTGCAAATCGGAAAAGGGAAACATGTCATCTTTAATGGTAGAGAACTTCGGCTTGACATTCGCGAGGAACTGCGACAAGACAGTTAAAGAGAAAAACAGTTCAAACTTTGTATCGGAAAACAGCAATAATCATAACAAATTAACTATATACAAACTTTGTATCGGATGAATAAATAGTGGATGAATATTAAATTATATAGTTCTATTTTAATATAGAGTTAATGTGTTCTGTTATATATCAACGAAGATAAATGTGATTTTTTTTTTGTCGACGGCTTATATTTAAAACGGTTGGGGAATCCAATCCGAAGATGTAGTGTTTACAAAAGCAACATCAGACAGATAAAGTCTAGCACTTTTTGCTAGTAAATCTGCCACAGAATTTAAAGAACGTGAGATAAAAGATAAAGAGAAATGCGAAAAAGAGCATTCATCCTATCAATTTCCTGCAAGTGGATAGCGAAAGCAGGCCACTCCTTTGGTGTTGACACCATCTTCACCAACTCGGAACAATCAGTGGCAAAGGCGACGGGTGTCCATCCATGAGACATCATACATGTCATTGCCCATAAAAGAGCTTCCATCTCTGCTACTTGAGAAAAAAAGTTTCTGCGAACATTGCAGGCTCCTAGAACATGTCTTTCTGCATTGTCTCGGAAACAAAACCATCCTAAGCCAGAAAAGATATCTGTTTCCTTCCATGATCCATCTATATAGCATCAGAAACCTGAAAAATCTTGTGAAACCGGAGGTGTAATGGGTTCCCTCAAATCCAAACTCGCATCTTTGTCCTGAGCGGAATCCCAAATTGAGGTCTCACTTTCTGCGAGTCTTAAAATTTCCTCGGATGTCCAGTCCCTATTTTTGAAGACCTTATCATTTCTAGCTTTCATATATACCATAGTATCCATGGAAAACTGTGAGCCGTAATAACCGGTGGTAACCTCCAGAACAAATAATCCAGATTGGAATGTAATGATTGACGCGGGAAAATACCCACAGGCGAGGGTATCGTCGATAGTGCCCATGTTTGTAATGCCGGAGGACATTTGAATAGAACATGATTTACTGTCTCCATATCTGTTCCACATCTGGCACATTGAGTATCGCAATTTACCCCTCTATATCTCAAATTCGCCAAAACCGATACACAACCTGTTATAGCTTGCCAAATAAAATGACGTAGTTTTGTAGGGCATCCTAATTTCCAAACGTGCGCCTGAAGAATCTGATAGTCAGGTCCAAAGAAGGACGGTTGAGACTTTGATAGACTATCTTCGTGCTGTATTTTATACCCTGATTTAACCGTATACCTGCCAGATAAATGTGATTAGAGAGTAAATATCAGAAAACGAAACCAGCATATCTTGAAAGGTAACAAAAAAGTGGCGGTAAAAAAGTGTTAGAAGAAAAATAAATAAAAAGTAAGAAAGATGTATGCAAAAGATTAAATTAAAATATTTTACGTCTCATTCGCTATGTGAAATGAATAAGTTTTTATAAATGAACATACTTGACCCTGATTAGTGAATCTGGTTTTCAAATTCAAAATCGAGCTAAACTATTTGGTCATTTCAGCATAGTTTAAAAGCTTTTAAAATATAATTAGAGAATAATATGTATTAAATTTAAGATCATATTTTATGATGTTTTGACTGTCAAAGATAAAATAAATTTGCATTTATATAAAACTATTTTTTAAATTTTAAATTTTAAATAATTATATATATATATATATATATATATATATATATATAAAAAAAACGATACATATTATTAGCCGTATAAAATTAAAATGCCACGCGGCGTAAAAAATCTACTAAACATCATAATCACAACCAAGTATTATCATCATTTAGATAAGGTAAAGGTTGCAAGCCTCTAATCTCATACGCATATTAAATCCAAGAGAGTGAAGAGATTAAAGATCAATCCAAAGAGATAAAGTTATACGTTTCTCCTCTTTCGTTCTGCATGCTTTCGATCTTTATCTCTTTAGCTGAGAAACCTAAGAAGCAATGTCACTCCGCGAGTTGAAAAACCTCTTGGGAGGCAGAAATCATAAGCAAAAGATGCAAGAAGGTCAAGAAGGAACTGAACCTAAAGGTATATGTTGTTGATGTCGTAAAGAGAATATCAATCTATTAAATGATGAGCAACCATGTAATTTTTTCCGTTTCAAGGTTTACATCTAATCCTTGTTTGCGTTTGGGTTTTTTTTTTTGTTTTATCAGAATCAAAATTCAATCAGATCTCATTTTCCAATGACGTTGAAGAAACACAGTAAGCTAGTTGTTTTTGTCTTCTGTGATTTTTTTTAATTGTATTTTCTCATGTTCCTTATCGTTATTGAGATCGATGGTTTCTCATATCTCCATGGGACAATGCATAAGATGAAACTGTTGCACTGAATTTTTTTTTTTTTTTTGTCAACAATTCATACATACGCTCTTTCTCGGATTCGAACCTGGGTGGGGGCACATAGACGGCACTAATACAAACTGTTGCACTGTATTTTTTTTTTTTTGTCAACAATTCATACATACGCTTACATGTCATAATCGTTGCACTCTACTTTTATTAACTTCTTTTTTACATGTTCTTATTTCGTTAATCAGCATAAGATATATACATATATGTGTGAAGCTGGCTTTTTTGTTTGTTAAAAGAATGAAGCACGAAGTCTCTTGGTAAATGTTCAAAAAAAAAAAAAAAAAGTCTCTTGGTCTGAAATGTATATCATTATCAACAGTAAGAAGTATTTACAGTGTTTCGTCTAAAAAATATTTAACTGAATTTAAGTTATTAATTTTGAGATATTTTTAACAAAAGTGTGTAATTTTAAATACAGTTAGGATTTCTTTTTTGAAAAGGAATAAAGTTATGATTTCACTGTCTTGTTTCTCTGATTTTGATTCTTTTACATTAGTAGCTTTGCAATTATATATTTACTACTAGTGATTATTAATTACACTCACTTTCTTTTCTTCTTGCAGATTTTTCGTGATGGATTTTTCCGAGATTCATAAGGAAGTGGAATGTCCAATCTGTTTAGGTATCTAAAGAAATTCTGTTCTCAGCTTGTGCTGCATATACGAAATAACTCATTAATGCAATGTTCTTATTTGAAGGCATACATATGAGCTAAATAAGTTATTTTTGGTTAAAATCACCTAATTACTTAATAGCTATATGTAAGCCACCTTAACTTTAACAAAATCTTCATTTGAACTGATGTCAAGCGACAAATATCTTATGAAAATCTTTTTTGTACATGTGTTGTTACTTGTGGAGCATTTGTGTCACCCAAATACTAACTAATTGTATAACCTATGTATCATCTTTACCATATCATTGTGATGGCCTTTTAATAAGGGAACGTTTTATAATGACATGTTTAATGCAAATTTTGTGTTCTCAGACACCATTCGCGAGACTCGTGCTGTTAAGGAATGCATGCACCGTTTCTGCAAAGAGTGCATTGAAAAATCCATGCGTCTTGGGTATATTTCTTAACAAACTCTGGTTCCTACTTTTTATTAGTTTCGCTTTATACGTTCAAAATTTTTTTTTGTGCTCACCAATTTTGATTCTCTTTCTTATTTGAAGAAACCATCTATGCCCTTCTTGTCGTGTCCACTGTCCTAGTCGTCGCTCACTAGTAGCTGATGAAACATTCGATGAAATCATTTCACATATGTATCCGGATACTAACCAGTACCAACAAGAGGTAAACTATATATTATTTGATTGATGATAATATCATATTAAGTGTTTTTTTTCTTCCATCATTACACTAAACGAGCAGGTTAGTTATTTGCTCGATGGCACATTGAAAGATTATTAGTTTTTAGCTTCCAAAGTCTCTTTGTTAAAGAGGGTTTTGTATGGTATTCATATAATCATTTGATGATTTGAGATTGAGACATAACTTGTTTGAAACAGATTGAAGCTGCAATATCCCAAACAGTGAAGCAACAATCTGAAGCGAATAGTGGCAAAAGGTCAATCACTGTTGACACGCCAAGAGAGGATATTGAGACCATCATTCGGCGTATTGCTCTTAGAGATACGATGGAAGTTCCAAGACATGAGTCTGGTGATGAAGATGAAGTAAACGATGCTTCTTCTAATCATCCTATGGAAGTCATAGGAATCACTTCATCTCAACCTTGTGACTCTAACAAGGACAAAGACAGAGATGGTCAGTGTATAGAAGCCATTCCCATAAGAACCAAGATTCCCATAGGAGGGGCAAGGAGAGCTAGAAGAGTTAGCTTAAGCAACAAAAAGTCCTTAGGGGCCAATGGAATGCCTTTGGTGGAAAGCCTGAAATGGGGAAGGAGAAGCGTCCGCCGAAGCATTCACAAAAGAAATAGTAAGGACGTGCAAAGAAGGCGTATCGAACGGTTAGTGACTTTTATGCAGAATCTCAAAAGGACTCAAGAGGAGGTATAAAATTTTAATTTGTCTACTTTGTGTCTCACTTCAATACACTAATTCTTATTTTGCTATTTTGATCGGTTAATTTCCAATATGAAGATGGATATTCAAGTCTTGCTTGGCTCAATGGAGTCATTCTGGCAGGTATGTTTAATTTAATCTAATCCAATTCCAAAAACAATGAAAGTTTAATGAAAATACAGGTTTAGGGGAAAAAGTTCATAAAAAAATTAAAAAACCCTCAAGTCTTTTGTTTTTGTTTTTTTTGCTTTTTCTCTGTCACAAATCACAATTTTGTATATGAAAATCCAAAAATTTTGCTTCTTCTCATTCTTCTTCTTCATTTCTCCAAGATTTTAATCCTCTTTTAAGCTTATTGGTTTCGTTCATCTCGCGTGAATTCATTTTTCTGTGACATGTTTCATGGATCTATCAGTAATCTGATTTGTTTTTCTTTTGTTAAAATTCATTATTATTGGTGATATTTTACTAAGTTTTTTGCTCAAATGGGAAAACAAAACGTAGGTACTGATAGATTTCAGGTTGTGTTTGTTACATAGATCTGTTTCTTGAGTTGATGGTTTCGTCGGATCCGTGAATGGGAGAATATAGCTATAGTAGTCTTGTTGATTTATGTGTTTGGTTGCTTATGCTATTCCATGTTAATATCGTGGAGAGTGAGAAGCTTGAGAGTGGCCTTGTTCTTTCTGGTCTATGGATAAATGCAATTTATTATTTGTTTTTGCTTTGTAGGTTTAATAGCTTGAACTTGTGGGGATCTTAGTAATGCGAGGAGGGACGTGTAGGATCGCCGGACAAGCACTCAAAAGTCTCGATGTTTTGCACTTTTATCTATTTGCCTTGTTCTTGTCTTGTGGTATGAATTATGAGTTTTGTGCTTTATTGTTGTTCTTTAATGGATTTGTGTGGGGAATATGTAGTATTTATTGACTAAAAATCAATACAACTCTAGTAGTCGCAAATTTAATCATCGCCTTTATATTTTTCTCCAATACATGTATCTTGAAGGCTATGAATGGATGTACTAGTTAGCGAGAAAGAAAATGTTTGAATAATTATTACTCTTAAGGCTTTGAATTGTATACAACAAAAAGGAAAAGAATGAGAAGGAACATGAGCTGCATGGAAACGGGAGCGGGTACATGGAAACAGGAGCGGATACACGGAAGCGGAAGCGTTTGGAAGCGCAGAAGCGAGTTTTTAGAAAAAAATAGGAAACGGGTACGTGTTGGAAACGTATATATATATAATGAAATAATATTATTTTAAAGTAAAAAAAATTTACTTTGCTTGGTTTTCAAAGTCATGAAGAAGAAAAGATAAAAAAAAACTATAAAATATAGAAAATGAGAATTGTAAAAGATGGTTCAAAATTTATATGTGTTTAAAATAGGTTTGGGGCAAAATACCTGAAACCCGAAACCCAAACCGAACTTGACTCGAAAAAAAAAATATTGTAACCGACAAAATACCCAAATGGATCATAGATTCATATATCCGAAGAGTTGAAACCGAACACTGAACTAAATGGATATCCGAAATACTCGAAATAAAATTATATATCTAAAAATATTAATTATGTTTAGATATAATATAACCCAATTACCTAAAATTATAATTATAAATTCGAAGATATCAATTGTTTTTAAATCGAAATAACAAAAATATTTAAAATATTTAATTATGTTTATTATTATTTTTAGATTTTTAGGTACTCGAACCCATGAAATGTAATATGGTGTCAGAAATGTAATATAGTGTTACTTTCAAGGGTAATTTGGGAAACTGACTAACCCTCCGCAAAATTTTTCTGTCTTGATGGCAAAGCTTTCTTCTATTACTTTCTCTAGTCACATTCTATTAGATCACAGAACGAACACAAAAAAAAAAAAATTGAACTCCGATTCAGAACAAGGGTTTCTTGCTTAGTGAATCTCCGTTGAGAAAACGATGAGCAGAGGAAGCGGCGCTGGATACGATCGTCACATCACTATCTTCTCACCAGAAGGTCGTCTCTTCCAAGTTGGTCAGTAATCGAATCCTTCAGAGACTCACTCTCTTTGGAGCCTTTATTTCTTCTCTCGATTCCTTCCATTTTAGCCTGGGAAATTGATATCCCTCGTTATGGGTTTTTGTAGAATATGCATTCAAAGCCGTAAAAGCAGCTGGAATCACATCGATCGGTGTGCGAGGCAAAGATTCAGTATGCGTCGTTACCCAGAAGAAAGTTCCGGTGAGTTCTTTGACGATTTAGGGTTTTTTGGGTCGAAGTGCGAGAGCTTTGCATCTTGTATTAGGGCTTTAGATCGATGCCTCTTGTAGTTGAGGGTTTTGCTTTTACTCTGCGATTTCAATCTAAGAAACGTATTCGCTTAAGGGTTTTTTGAGGGTTTCGATTATTTGGGATCCAATGAATTTGAGATTTTGACTCTTTTATCTATCCATTGAAGTTGAGATTTCGTGTTTTGTGATTTGTGCAGGACAAGCTTCTAGATCAGTCTAGCGTATCTCACCTTTTCCCTGTCACTAAGTACCTTGGATTGTTAGCCACTGGCATGACAGGTTTGTATATATATCTCCACTCTTGGTTCTTCGTCTTGTAGGAAAATCGCAATGCTCGTTGTGTTTTGGTTGATGAAGACTAGCATGTCTTACTTAATTGTAGAGTTTATGATGGATTTTAATGTTTCTGCAAAGCTTGCGTATATTGCTTTTGGGTGTTAACTAAAATCTGTAACCTTTAATGGAATATTCCAGCTGATGCAAGGTCCTTGGTTACACAAGCAAGGAATGAGGCAGCTGAGTTTAGGTTCCAATACGGATATGAGATGCCTGCGGACATTCTTGCTAAATGGTATACTATCTGTTTATATCACTCTATCTTCCTCTATGCTGATGAAGTATGTGACTGAAAGTTACGAATCATGAATAATTGTGCTGACAGGATTGCAGATAAGTCACAGGTCTACACTCAACATGCTTACATGAGACCCCTTGGAGTAGGCAAGTTTGCAATCTCTTTCTTGCTTAATGCATATTTATACATTTGCTTGTGTTTGTCTGTGTGGTTTACTGCTAGTTATATTTAACTGGAGACAAAGACTCATTCTTGTTTTCTTTTTCCTTCTGAAGTTGCTATGGTTCTGGGTATTGATGAAGAGAGAGGCCCCTTACTTTACAAGTGTGACCCAGCCGGACATTTTTACGGTCACAAGGTAACACAACTCTACTTGTTAGGATTTAATAAGCATCTGCCTCCCATCTTACACGCATATTGATATAGACTACTGCCTTTGGTAACATGGAAGATACACCTAGGGCTATAAGCCTGTGGGGAAAATGTGTTACTGCTATCTTGCACTTACTTCTGTAATTTAGTTTTCTATCAATCTTACATAACTTAATCTGTTTGTTAAGAGTTAGGAGATGGTTTATTTTGTTGTTATTGGTTAACCTAACCATGGAGATGAAACGAAAATTGTGACACATTGCGAACCTATTAAATATGATGTAGTTACATACATGGTGGTACATATGTTACTTACTGGACCATGTACCCACGATTTAAGGAGGCGAAAATATAGAATCTGTTATATAGTGTCTCAACTAATAAGTAAACAAACATATGATTCAGGCAACGAGTGCTGGTATGAAAGAACAAGAAGCAATCAACTTCTTGGAGAAGAAAATGAAAGAAAACCCAGCATTCACATATGATGAAACAGTGCAGGTAAGTTATGGCCGATCTTCCTTTTTCTTTTCCCTCCTTTTCCATAGTTGTAGATGAGAAGCAGCATTTGTTTGTCTACCCATGGTGCCGGCTGATCATTTGCTATGTTCATTTGCATACACCTTAAAATCTTTATTGTTTCATAGTATAAGGTTTAAAATGGTAGGAACGCAAACTTAGCCCATTATATCTGATCTGACTTGGAGTTATCATACTTTTGTAGACTGCCATATCCGCTCTGCAATCTGTTCTTCAAGAAGACTTCAAGGCAACTGAGATTGAGGTATCGATTCTCCACTCTCTATACTGCTTTTTTGTAACTATGTTAGTCAAAGAGTTACATCTTGGTTAGGAATGAAAGAGCTGCATGTGACAAGGAGAAACCAATAGAAACTATTTGGTGTTTACTTACTTCATGTTTAAAAGGAATTTTGGTTTAAAGCTTGTGAAAGTCATGTAAATATTTTTTCTTGGCCATTGTTGTTTTTGTAGGTGGGAGTTGTGAGAGCTGATAACCCTCTCTTCCGTTCGCTGAAAACCGAGGAGATCGACGAGCATTTGACAGCCATTAGTGAACGTGACTGATCACTTTTTCTATGTTATCACTAAAATCAGACTTTGCAATCTCTTACCTTTTGCTTCAAAATCTGTCTAAAATGATTGACATTTCAGAGAAACTTGTTTCCTCCACCAGTCTTATGAATCGTTGTAGTCTCCATTTGAATCATCTGCTTTCTCAGATCCTTCCTGATATGAGAGTAGCTGCATATGTAAGGGTGTCAAGTTAAGGTCGTTGAATGTCCATCACTCTTCACTTTCTTAGTCTTCTTATCCATCAAGGCAGCAAAGCTTAAGTCTTTCGTCAAGTTTGGACAAAACGTTTAAAATTTCTAAACGTAATCTTCAAAATACCCCTTAAAAATTGTATTTTCCAGAATATGTAAAGAAAAATCAACTAATTAAAAAAAAAAAAAATCAACTAATTTACCTAGAATTAGAGCTGTTAAGTTTCCTTTAACAATATTTATCGAATTGTCAAGAGAATAATTTGGATTAATATACTAAATTGGTTGTGCATGCGTGGATAAATTAAGGGGAATCACTCAATCTTTTCTGTTCTATAATTGAAAGGATATTAAAGTTTCTGGAAGTATATCTTAACAATTTTATGAGCGCTTATATGTATTCTTTTATTATTTTATTTTTTCAATTATTTTTGAGTTATAGGACAAGTTTATGTATGTATTTTTACGTTCAAACTTCGAAGTAAATAAAATTTTGAACACTGTTAAGTTTCTTTTCCTTAAACATCAAATTAAGTTTGGATGACAATAATGAACCTTGTTATGAAGGTTAATAATATTCAGTGAAATAACATCAAATTTTTTAGTAGATTAACAAAGTATATTTTGGTTTTAGAAGCTATATATTACCATGTTCTAGGTAATATTTTTTGCTAAAGATGTTTCAAGTAATATTATTAATTGAATCCAAACATGTATTTGCAATTGCAGAAGGAAGACAAAGAAGAGAAAGATGTTGTCATGAAAGACGACGTCGTTGTGATGACTAGGGGCAGTACAAACGGCGTCGTCGTGTCGAGTAAAGTGACTAAAGTCCAAACAAAGAAAAAGGATAAAGAAAAACCAAGCTCAGGCAAGCCTGGCCAACATAACTAGTAGTACTTCAAGTTAAATTCTCCGACCAGTTTTGATCTATCTTTATATTGTTGCGTTTACGTTTTAGCCACTAATATGGTATTTTATGTGTGTCTGAGTGTTTGTATCTCGATTGTAATCGCGTAATTTATGAATGAAATAAAGTATTTGTTTGACAAAAAAAAAAACAACGTGTTCAATTGATTTGAAGTCAATAATGTATTAATCAGGGATCTAATGAAGTTTTAGGTTGTTTTCAGATTAATTTATAAGTGCACCCCATATTTACTTAGCATCATTGTTATTTGTCTTTTTTTTTTTTTAATGATGTTAACAGTTTACCGACACGAAAAGTTAAGCAAGTTCATCAATCTGAAAACAACATGAAACTTCATTATTATTCCCGATTAATATATGTATAGTTGAATGAAATCTCTTAATACATTGTCTATGAAATGCATGAATTATTCTTTTTTTGTCAGTTCCCGTAAGTGTTGTTCATGAAATTATAGTATTCGATGTGATATATTTTTTTTTTTATAAAAACTTGATGTGTTATTGGGTTAGCAATGTTCGAACATCATAAGTTCATAACCAGTACTATCGAACGTATCTTGCCCTAAACATTAAAGACGTACCTAATTAATATTTCTTCGGTTCCACAAAATTAAAAAGTGTTGTTTTAGAGTTTTTTTTTGTTTTGTTTTTTTTTTTTAAAAAGAGTGTGTTCTAGCTAATTACAATAGGAGGTTCCTACAGTGTAATTACTAGGCCACTCACGAAACTGTTTAAAAAAAAGTTGGGCTCCTTTGGAGCTCAGAAGCTACTTCTTCATTTGTGGCTCTAAAGGCAGCTTTGACATCAGCTCATGTCTTAGCTCTTCCAGACTTTGAGAAGATTTTTATGGTGGAGACTGACACATCAAATATTGGGATTGGGTCAGTTTTAATGCAAGAGAATTATCCCATCTGTTACATAAGCATGGCTCTAGGGCCTAGACACCAATCTTATTATGTGTATGAGAAGGAACTTATGGCAGTAGTTCATGTTGTACAATCTTGGGATGCGTATCTTACACACCGACCTTTCATCATTAAAACATATCAGAAAAGCTTGAAGTTTTTGGTTGATGAGAAAGTTACCACACCTTTCCAACATATGTAGTTATCCAAGCTTATGGGATACACCTTTGAGATATAGAATAAACAAGGAAAGGAGAACCATGCTGCTGATGCACTCTCAAAGGTAACAGGTTCGCAGCTTCTACACCTTATCCTAATTTTTGTATTAATCCATTATTTAGATACATTAACTCTTTTTTTCTCTTTAGTTCTTTATCGAGCAATTGTTTTGACAAATTCCGCTTGATCATGATTTTAAAATTTTATCTTGTCTTATCACTTAAATAATTTTCAGGATCATGAAATTCGATTTTGAGTATATAAATGATGTAAACCATGTTTATTCTTGAGAAATTACAAGAACTATCAATAGAAGATGCTGAAATTAAGTACTTCAAAACGGCACTGTGCAAGGCATTATGTTCATACCAAAAAGATGATTATATCCCTACGTATCAAAAATCATAAAAAAACATTAAATAGATGACTGTGTGTGTATAGACCTTAGCCTATATAACGTAGCTCATAATTATTTGTCAGAGCGGTCGAATGATGACTTTCTGATGGATTTTATGTTCAATTTTTTTTTATAGCTATTTATGGTAACAAACTGGCAGCTCTGTAACTAGCTAAACAATTAACTCTCATGTTAACATTCTACATAAGGAGTTCACTCTCATGTTAACATACTCATAATCTCTTTGTCGCAGGTCAATGTGCATCCTATAATATGCCCTGAAATTGAATTTGACTCGGAGGAGGAAGACTGGACGGACGATGAAGACGATCCTAGAGTTGGCAACATGGTTAGATTAATAAAGAGAGGTTTCAAATTATCAAACCAAATGTTTGTTGGTGGATGCAAGATAGTTGAGTTGTGTAAACCATAAAAACATAAATATAATGATTATCCAGGTAATTCTTGTCAGATAATGATTACGTAGAACTTCTAAAAACAGTAAGACGATAACAATTGAAATAGGTCGATAACTATATATA
>OVAY01000651.1:6666-49098 GCA_900406395.1 Kernera saxatilis
CCCCCCCCCCCCCATTAGCGCATTCAAGCATAGATCGGAAATCAGCAAAACCTAAAATTCAACAGGTAATCAACAATTCGCACGGGAAAAACAATAGACACGAATTCGCAAATAAAATATGATACAAACAAAAAGAAAACAATCACCGCTGATGAAGGGGATTCTGGGAAATGAATCGGAGATCTCGAACGAAGAAGATGTGCTGATCTCTCTTACCAGCGGCTCCTTCTCTTCCTTATTTCTCTCTTTAAGACAGAAGAAGAAGGAGAAGAAGAAGAGAAAAAGTATGAAAACGAAGTTAAACGTCAATTAAAAAAAAAAAAAATATATATATATATATATATAATTAGGCAGAGGGGAGGCCACTTGTTCCTCTGTGCCCTTCTCCACCTTATTACTTTTCGTGTCGTTTTACACTTGTCTTCTCATTCGCCAACTTCCTTTTCATCCTACGGCTCTCCTTTTGCCACCGTCTTTTAATTAATTTATCTAACCTGATGTAAACAAACTACGATTTCTGATTGGCAGAATAATCGCGTTTTAGAACAAATCAGCTACTACTAGACATTTGCATTTAAATTTTATTTCCTTGATTAATATTATTGAGCCAATGTGACAAGAGACGGAAACGTAAATGAAAACTGCATAGCCACAAACTTTTATTCTTCTCTCTATTGCCTTATAATGGACATGTATAATTAAACAGTTGACGAAGAAGACACACACTGAAAACAAAAAAATAAAAATAATAATAACTAACGAACAAGGTGGTATATTGTGGATTATTAGGCCCAACGGGCTTCAGTTGGGCCTGCGACAGTTTCTGCGGATCTGACCATTGGATCCGGTAAGAGGCTTGATGTCTCCCATCTTAACCATAGCCCTTGCGAAGTCCCCATAGAAGGCGTTGACACTTCGGCTATAGGCTACGACGAGTGAGTCGGTGGAGCCGCCGTTGAAGAGAACTTGGTCTGACGTGAGTAAACCCCTGTGGTTGAGAAGCTGCTTGAAGTAGCTGAGGTCGAACCTTCCAGGAGAGCCGACGTCAAGAATGACTTCTTTATTGTCGCCAGAGCCAGAAGCAGCGGGGCAACTCCTCCTTCTGGACAAGGCGAAAGAGAGGTCGATGTTGCTTTCGTTGTAGATACGGCTCCTGAAGGTGACGCACTTGGCTTGTCCAATAGTGTGTGCACCAGAGAGGGCGACCATGTCACGTGTGGACAGACCTTGTGCTCTGAAACGGTTGATGAGGTTTTTGAGAGTAGAGGCCGGACCAGGGATGACGCCTGAGTTAGCGGCCGAGAAGCCCGCCTTCCTGGAGTCTCTTCTTCCAAGTTTCACGCTCCACCCGGGCCCACCCAGCTGTTTAATTCAAAAGGTGTAAACCATGATCGAGCCAAAAAGTTTATTTGAATGTTCCAATTTGCGCATGTTTAAAAGGGTCTTGTGTGAAAGAGTGAAAGGTTGAGAGAGAGGTGCTAACGAGGAGGACAGAGTCGCGAGCAGTGATGGCGAGAATGTCTGCGCATGAGACGACGCCAGGGCAGAGTCTCTCAACTCTCGTCTTGATTCTGTCGATCACTTCGAATCCCCTCACAGAGTTATTGTTGGGTCCTGCTGTTTTCTCTCCCCTAAAAGAGGAAGTGTCGTCCAACAATATGGATCCGTCACATCCCTGTATAACCATTTTAGACCAACTTTTCTTTAGCATTTTGTGAATTGTTGGAGTAATTCATGGGAACATGCTTGAAGCATGCTTCCTTTTTATAATTGCAAAACAAAAGAAAAAAAAAGACGTACGTTGACGAAACAATCGTGGAAGAACATACGGAGGAGAGAAGCAGCCATGCGGCGCTCTTTAGCCACCGCTCGCTGCACCACTCGTCTCACCGCAGGGAACAGTGAGGGGCAACTTTCCGAGTAGAAGTCAGTGCTCAGCTTGGCCAAGCTGTAACAACAGCTCCACATTATCATTATCAACACCACAATGAACATACTTCTCTGCTTATTGTACTCCATTCTCTTAATTTGCTTCTACTTTTTATTTTGTTTATTGGAGTTGTGTGTCAAGAAAGCATTCAAGAGACTGAGGGATTTATAGAGGGTCACTTATTTACACCCGTAGGTATATTTTTTTTTTACGGAGATGGGTTTTCTCAAATATCCACTCTCTACTAAATTCATGTTTTCATTTCCCCTTTTTCAGCACATTTTCCTTTTTGCTTTTTACCAATCATGTATATAAAAACTAAAACCCTGTGCTAGGTTTACTGTCGTCAGAAAAAAAGCTACGTTTATCATTATATAGCACGTTTTAATTTGTGCATACTTTATTAAAATAAATATATAACCAGCCACCAAACCAAGAGTTGCTACAGATAATATACACAATAATGTACATTATTATCTTTTTATTTTGTTATGAATATATTCACAAGTCTTAGTCTTTTTACAATCTTGATTGATATCGTTGTGATTTTCGCATAACTCGGTTTTCGATCTCAGTCAGGCCTCACAACTGTTTTGTTTCCAACAAATAATGTGTCAATCGAGAGAATGTGAGGGCACAAAGGTCATATGATTGGTAGAGAATGAGTTAGGCAGAAGCAGCTGACCTTCCATGCATGCAACCACGACATTCTCAGCCATATCTTTCGTTTTCATTTCTATTATATATAAATTAATAGTTTAAACATAAAAGTCTCGAGGATTAGTTATGTTTAACATATAAATCGTGTACACAACTACCTTACTCCAGCAAATATATTGTTATTATACTTTTTTTTGCTAAAATATTGTTATTATATTTACCAAACCTAGAAAACAAAAGATGCGTAACACCACGCACCTCTAGATTAACCGTTAGTATAGACAGTAATATTTAACCTAACGATTTTTGTCTAACTTTTAATTCATATTATCTCTATATAAGTTTTATCGTTTGAGGTTGCCACACCCACCAAAGGAGAAAAAAAATACTGATTATGGTGCAACTATATGACATGTTTGAAAAATTCATCAGAGTGAGAAACTAGAACGCTAAAAACGAATAAGATTGTCGTTGATATTACTGTGGCAAAATCAAAGATCTACGTAAGACAACTCAAATCCAAGATAAACACCTCAATTTTCTGACTAAGTCACAAGGGAGAAATAGGGTGTTTGGCTAACCTGCTGAAAAGTAAGAAGTTGAATTTTCAAGGATTTGGGAGATAAAATGGATTTTTTTTTTAAAAAAGAAGAAGAAAGTGATAGTGAGAGGTTAACAAAGAAGCTATTATTAGGTGGAGCGGTCAATCAGTATCACTTACTGTGCCCTCCACAACATTTTCATTCTCTCCTAATTACCTAATTAAACTATATAAGAAAAAAACATTTAATTATTTCACGTGGATTGTTGGAAAATTGAACCACAAATGATTATATTTTTCGTAAAAGGATTTTGGTGTTGTGTTTCAGTGAGGTCCACTTTTTAGGATTAACTTTTGTTTAGTGTTTGTTTTTTTATTAGGTTGCAAGATTGAGTTTTGTAAACTTAATTTTGCTTTCTCATTTATGTTTCTTCGCCCGAAGAGGGTCCAACGATATTTTGTTTTGGAAATTGAGTGAAATGAATTAAGGTTGTTTGCAAATTGCAATGTATTGAGCCTCGAGATGTAAACATAAAACATTATGGTTTTCGAAAACAATAGGTAGATTGGGGAGAGAAACACTCGCTAAATCTTGGCGAAGTTAGAATTGTCCGATGAATGCCTACACTCGTTATACTCGTTATATCTCTCTTGGTTACTTGCCTTTTTTTATTTTTGCTGGTTTTGATATGTTTTGATCATTCTTTTGTTTGTTTGTTTGGATGTGTGGTGATTTTTTTTTTTTTTAAACGTGAAAAAGAAGTGTTCCCCGCAACGAAGAATACATATATTTTTTCCGTTAGGCATCCCATAATTAGAATTGAAGTTCTTCTAAACGGACAAGAAGAATAATTAATTAAATGGATCCGGCATAAGAAAATAATTAAGTAGAAGAGAGTGAGGAGAAGGTGAGACTTGGGAGTTTCTAAATAAAAACACGACAAGTTATCAAATCACGACTTATCAACATAACCCTATATACGTCTATCTCTTCAGTCATTATAAAGTCTATATACAGTGTAACAAATAATTCCCAATTTCCCATCATATATATAGTAAAATCATTATTCATTATTCGTTATATATCAAACAGTTGTTTTTTTTAACCTACTTATGTAGGCCTACTTCTTACAACGTAATTTATATAAAACAAGTACAAGGCTGCTAATATAAAGGTGGTCCATGTAGGCCTACTTATAACGTAACTTATGTATAACAAGCAGTACAAGGCTGCTAATACTGTGAATTATATGTTTATATTTGCACATAAGAGAAAAAGAATCAAAAGGGGTGCCAATAATCCAAAAGAGCCCGAACAAAGAATGGCTCCAGCTTGTTAAAAGTAAACAATAATATTCTTGCGTCCGCAATCTATCTCATCTTTAGTGCCAATTCAAGAATATAAACGCATCACAAGCCAGTATCGCCATCGGAGACAGAAAAATTATTCTTTAGGGTCAAAATACATGTTTCTATTTTAAACTGCAGAAATATCATCAGAAATAAAAAAAAGTTAAAAAAATGTATCATACGCTCACTTACATCTTAAAATCGTTTATTATTATTATTTTTTTTTGACAATATTACCTGGCTTCAATAAAATTATCACTTAAAAATGTATAACCAATACGGTTACAGTAGAAACAACAAAATTGAAAAAATAGTTTGAAAAGTTGATAACCATTACACGAACAAGATCATCAACACTTTTTAACCAAATTAATATTTCATTTATTTGTGCATTTACTTGATTGCAATAGACAATGGTGATTGAGAAAAAAGAGAGTAATAAGATAAAAACATAAACAAGATTACAAGAATAAAGATAATTAAATTTAAGTCACTTTAATGGACATGTTTTTAATTTGATATTTACTTTTGATGAGTTTTATTGGTTTAACATTTTATAATGTTTGATTTTCTTTATTAGGCTTCATTTGAACTAAATTTGATAGTGGTCAAATTTTGTGTGGGTTGGGGTCAACTTAGAACATTTAATATAAACTAAACTATTTGAATATTAGGTGTCGATTGACCCTTTTCCTAATAAGCTATCTCCGCCACCAAGATTCATATTCAAAATATATAGTAATCTCACTTTAGTTTTCTTTTACTATTTCTATTGTTATAATGCGTCCCGATCAGTTTCCACACCAACCTTCTGAAATCTCACATATTTTCTGATACATACAATACTTACATATATACTGAAATACATGCAACGACACCAGAAAACATCATATTATAAGCTTACATGTAACGCAAACTATTATATCCCATCAAACCCACAATTATTTGAAAAGTTCAAATGTTTTATCCAGTATATATATCGCAACAATATATATATATATATCTTTTGAAATCAAGTTACACGTTAATTTAAAACTCACGGTTTTCATTAGGTATACTCAGAAACAGAAAACAGTCGCACGAAGATATATCTGAACTTACACTTTGACATGATTTAAAAACTTGAACGGGAAACAGAAATAGTGTAGGGAATAAGTAACAGAAGTCGTCATTTAAAACAAATGGGGTCTGATCAGGAAGAAACTAAAATATAGGGGCGGATTTTTGTGGATTTGTACAATAGCGTCCCGACTTTTCCATTTTTTCTTAGGTTTCTAAAAGTATTAGTTGGGCCGTCAATAATTGGGCCTGACTCAGCGAATCCAATACCAATCGGCACACCCTATCGACCCGACAAACTCTCTTTGCCTCCTCCTACGACGGCGACGACCGCACCGCCACCGTCTTCCCCCTCCGACCCTTGACTTCCACCTTATTGCTCCTTTGCTAGACCCATCAGACCCTTTTCTCGTTCTCCCTACTTTCTCTCTTCCCGTTATTTCTCTGAAGACGCAGACTTTTTTTCCATCCAGAGTAGAACGAGATGGGTAGACCCAAAGGAGATGCTGCAAGGAGCAAGGCTCGTCCTTCCAGCAGCAGGTGAAAATTTCCTTCAATCTCTCCTTGCGTTTATTTTCTTCCGATTTTATCTTTTCGGGTCTATGCTTCATTGGTTTGGTACTGAATTGAGCTTTCTGATCAGCTTGGCAGCTTCCCTGTTGCCGTCTGGCTCTGCAGCCGCCGCCGTAGGTTTTGGCGGCTATATCGGTAGCTCCAGATTCGAAACTTCTCTGTCAAATGAAGACTCTGCTCCCTTCTTGGTTTGTTTATCCCTCTTCGCTTGATTCTGCCTACTTGTTTGCCAGTCTCTCATCTTTGTGGATGGATTGTAGGATTTGGATAGTGAGGTGGCCCAACACTTGCAACGACTTTCAAGGAAGGACCCTACAACAAAGGTAACGGCCTTCCTGGGTATTCGATCGACTACAAGGCCTCTTCCTCTGTGTTTTTCTTGATTGTGATTTGTTTGTTTCAACAGATTAAAGCTCTTGCTTCGCTGTCAGAACTGCTTAAGGAGAAGAAAGGGAAGGAACTTTTGCCAATAATCCCACAATGGGTATGTAGCTTTGTTAACATACTAGGGGTGAACCTTCAGATGAATGTGTTCTTTAACAAGGAAGAAAACCTTAGCTTCGGGAGTTGTATTAAATTTGATGTTGGAGATATGCTAATTATATCAGGATTGAGGATATCACTCACGCTGATGGAACTGACTCAGATTCGTCTTTGTTTCGTAGCATGTTGATGCAATTGGTTGTTCGTTTTCCATTATTGATTTAACTATTTTTGTCATGCCTGTCCAGACATTTGAGTACAAGAAGTTGATACTGGACTACAATAGAGATGTTCGGCGAGCTACGCATGACGTCATGACTAATGTTGTCATTGGTGTTGGGTTTGTACTTTGACTCTCAATTTTCTAATGCATGCCCTTTTTATTGCCGTCATTCCGATGCAGTATCTCATTTACTTTTTTATTAGTATCATACACTTGGATGTCAGGTAGTCTTTGTCATGAGTGATAAAATTTAGCTTTGAGGCTTTCCTAATATCTATATCAAAGGAATCGTGAAAATTTTATTGTAATAATTCGTTTGTTGCTCAGTGCTGTAGAAGCTTAAGTATATTGAGTGTGGCATATAGGAAATGTGTCTTGATATTGTCTTAGCATGCATGTGATACCTCTATGATTTTGTATTCTGCATTAATTTTTAGTTTCTTACATGTTACTCAGGAGAGATTTAGCACCTCATCTTAAGTCTATAATGGGGCCCTGGTGGTTTTCACAGTTTGATTTGGTTTCTGAAGTTTCTCAAGCAGCAAAGTCGTCTTTGCAGGTTGGCATCGTTTCTTAATTCATTTTTCTTGGTGGAGGTTATTTCTTACTTTATGTTCGGATGCCACACTTTGTATTAGAAATTCTTTTGTGGTTTTATTAGATCAATGACCTGTTAGTTCTGGTCAGCGGGCACTTTGTTATAGCATTTACTTTTAGATTTTCATTTAGCTGCCTAATGTTTAAACAGGCAGCTTTCCCTGCCCAGGAGAAGAGATTGGATGCCTTGAATTTGTGTTCAGCTGAGATTTTTGCATATCTAGAGGAGAATCTCAGACTTACACCTCAAAATTTATCTGATAAAGCACTTGCTTCGGATGAATTAGAAGAAATGTACCAGCAGGTACTTCATCTGGATGAATCTTTACGTTAAGGTGCAATTCTTCCTTCTTTGGGTTTCTCTTTTCCAGTGTCTTATTTTGCATCGTTTTCAGATGATATCGTCATCTCTGGTGGCGTTGGCTACACTTCTAGATATTTTGCTCCACGAACCCGATAATACTGGGTCTGCAAATATAAATGCCGAATCGAAGCTTGCCTCGAAGGCTAGGAGAGTAGCAACCTCCTCAGCCGAGAAGTTGTTCTCTTTCCATAAATGCTTTCTGAACTTTCTAAAATCTGAGAGCCCTAGTATCCGATCAGCGACTTATTCTTTGTTGAGCAGCTTCATTAAAAATGTTCCTGAAGTATTTGGTGAAGGCGACGTCAGATGTCTTGCACCAGCTCTGCTTGGTGTTTTTCGAGAAAATAATCCAATTTGCCACTCATCAATGTGGGAGGCTGTCTTGCTGTTCTCTAGAAAATTTCCTCAGAGTTGGGGCTATTTAAATGTTCATAAGTCTGTTCTAAATCACTTATGGCAGTTTCTTAGGAATGGGTGCTTTGGATCTCCACGGGTTTCTTATCCCGCATTGATATTGTTCCTGGAAGTTATGCCAGCACAATATGTAGAAGCTGATAAGTTCTTTGTGAATTTTTTCAAAAACTTATTGGCTGGGAGGAGTATGTGTGATTCTTCAAGCACGGATCAATTATCACTTCTTCGTGCAACCACTGAATGTTTCCTCTGGGGATTACATAACGCTTCAAGGTACTGCGATGCTCCTAATTCCATTCACGATCTCCAAGTTGATCTAATTGATAAAGTCCTCGTGAAGATTCTATGGGCAGACTTCTCTGAACTATCTACGGGCAGCGTTTCACCTATCCAGAGGAAGCCAGTTGAAACTCTGAACATGGGTAATTCAATTAGTTATCTGCAAGAGCTAGGAAGATGCATCTTAGAAATTCTTTCAGGGATTAATTTGCTCGAACAGAACCTGCTGTCTTTTTTCTGTAAATCTGTTCAAGAGAGCTTCTTGAATATGCTTCAGCAGGGAAATATAGAGATAGCTACGGGCAGCATGAGAAAAATGATTGATTTTCTCTTGTTATTGGAGAGATATTCAGTTCTGGAAGGTGAGAGTTGGCCCTTGGATCAATTTATAGGGCCACTGCTGTCCAAGGCTTTCCCGTGGATAAAATCATCTGTAAGTTAATTTCCATTTTCTGTTACCCCATTATGTCATGGTAAATCAGATGATGGTTTTACTTGATTAACTCATGTGGTTGTATTTCTGTTTTCAGGAATTAGTAGATGGTTTGAAGCTTTTGTCAGTTTCGGTATCAGTGTTTGGACCGAGAAAGATAGTTCCAGTACTTATTGGTGATACCGAGAGTTCTACGCTTCTCTCTATTGAAAAAGGGAGGGATATGAGCTCAGAGAAGTTTATTAAAGTTTTTAAAGATATCTTTATCCCTTGGTGTATGGATGGGTATGACTCGTTGACTGTAGCTAGACAAGATCTCCTGCTTTCATTACTTGATGATGAATGTTTCACTCAGCAGTGGAGTGATGTCATTTCTTATGTATTTAATCAACAACATCAGGGCTTCAATAACCTTGCTGCTATGAAAATGCTTTTAGAGAAGGCAAGGGATGAAATTACAAAAAAAAGTTCTGGGCAGGAGTTGAATCAAAGAATAGGGTCTCGGCCAGACCATTGGCATCATAAACTACTAGAATCAAGTGCTATAAGTCTTGTCCGTTCCTCCCCAACTACTACAACCTCTGCTGCTGAGTTCCTGTGGTAAGTTAGTCGACATATCTATGAAAACTATCAAACAGAGCTCATTTATATCATCTGAACTGAATTTTGCATCCAAGGTTTCACACTTAAATTTCTCAACGAAGTCTTTAATGGTGCTTGTTCTCAGTTCTTATTCTATATTTTTGTGTATGCAGTTCTGTTCTGGGTGGTTCAACGGAAGACAGCAGTATTTCTTTTGTGTCAAGGAGCTCGTTGGTCTTGATATATAGAGCGATCCTCGAAAAGCTGCTATATTTTATCAAACAGTCACCATTATGTTCAGTCAATGATACATGTTCCTCTCTTATTGTTGAGGCTGCTGATATGGAGGTTGATTTGAGCAGTTCTGTAGATGTGATTGCAGTTGCTAAGTTTGCAGCAGAAGTTATTGATGGTAGTTTCTTCACTTTAAAGGCTCTGAATCAGGATGCCTCTCTGTTTGCAACTATTGTGTCTTCTATCTTTATCATTGACTTGGAGAGCAGAATGACATCACTAGTGGACACTACACTAGATGAGTCCAAAGAGAAGAGAAAGGATGGGAATCTTGTGTGTGATTTTGTTCATGCCGTTTGCTCTAAGATGAATTATCAGTTCTGGAAATCCATAAACTATGATGTCCGGAAGAGTTCAGCAAGCATTTTGGTTCAGTCCATAAGGTCTGTTGTCCTACTTGAGGATGATCTGCAACCTTCTCAACTTGCATTATTGTGTGCTTCATGGATAACCGAGGTGTTGAAAAATCTTTCATTGGATCAAAGTGATGAAGAAAATATTTGTGGCCTTCTCCTGCTTGAGAGTGATGTATGGCCTATGTGGATCAGCCCCTGCACGTCAGCTAGCATAAATACCTATGATATGCCTGTTCATTTGTGCGAATTGAGGAAATCCAAGTGTCAAAGATTTATTTCTTTCATTAACAGCCTGATAATGGAAATGGGGATTCACCGATATCTTGTTGGCCACAAAGATAATGGGTTTGCCTCTCAAGCTTGGCTTTCCGCAGAAATACTCTGCACGTGGGAGTGGCCAGGGGGTAATGTTCAAACTTCTTTCCTGCCAACGCTTGTCTCATTTTGTAAGAGTGAACCATCGAGCGGGGGTTTGATAAATTCCATTTTCGACATTCTACTCAATGGTGCTCTTGTGCATGGAGAGTCTGAGGGAGAGCGCTTTGGGAACATGTGGGTTGACTTTAATAATCAGATAGAGGGGGTTGAAGAACCATTTTTGAGGGCTCTAGTGTCATTGCTTTTCACTTTGTTCAAGGAGGACCTTTGGAGAGAAGAAGAAGCCATGGCTTCTTTCAAAATGCTCACAGATAAACTCTTCATAGGGGAAGAAACAAGCAAAAACTGTTTGAGAATCATTCCTTTCATTATGAGCATAATAATTTCACCATTACGTACAAAAATCAAATCTGGTGTTTCCGGTGAAGATACTCTGCTGCCACTGGAAGTTTTCCTTAGAGGTTGGCTGGAGAGGTCTTTGTCGTTTCCTCCTCTGGTCCTCTGGCAGAATGGGGAAGGTGAGACCCCATTTAATTTTCATAATTTTTTTTATTGGTCGTGGCTGGTGATCTCATCGTGATTTTCAATACATTGCTTGGGTTTAAACCAAGGATTAGGCTGGGGGTGGATTTAGAGCAAGAATTTACTTATGAAACATCACCGACCTAGTGATATTCCTGAGTCCTCACCTGACAGGTGGTTATAGTTGGGTTTAGATGAACGTTCTAGGAAGCAATATAAGACTGAGGTTCGGTTCTTTAGCTTTTGCTTTGCATGCCTAGCTGATCGTTGTTTTCGTTGTGTTTATCAGATATGCAGGATTGGGTTCAGCTTGTTATCTCTTGTTATCCCGTGAGCGAAAAGGCTGAAGAAGCAAAGGAACTACAGAGGCATGTGAGCAATGAAGAGAGAACACTCCTGCTTGACTTGTTCCGCAAACAAAGGCAAGTTCCTGGTGCATCAAGTGTAGTCACCCAACTTCCAGCTATCCAAATTCTGCTCGCAAGACTAATAGTGGTTGCAGTTAGTTACTGTGGAAACGATTTTAATGAGGACGATTGGGATTTTGTCTTTTCTAATCTAAAGCGTCTGATTCAGTCTGCAGTAGTTGTGATGGAGGAAACTTCCGAGAACGTCAATGACTTCATTAGTGGTATTTCTTCCATGGAGAAGGAGAATGATACTCTTGAGGGAATTGGGCATATTGTTTCTATTTCTGATCCTTCTATAGACAGTGCAAAGAATGCTCTCTCAGCATTTTCCTTGCTTAATGCATTAGTAAAACATAAATCGGTTGAAGATGAAGACAATTTGAGTTCCTTGGCAGATGAAATATGGGATCCGGTTAAAGATCGGATACTTGAAGGTGTTCTGCGTCTTTTCTTCTGCACCGGTCTTGCTGAGGCTATTGCTGCTTCATATTCCCCAGACGCAGCATCTATTGTTGCTTCATTTCGAGTTGATCATTTGCAGTTCTGGGAGCTGGTGGCTCAACTTGTGGTCGACTCTTCCCCACGTGCAAGAGATAGAGCTGTCAGAGCAGTGGAGTTTTGGGGTCTAAGCAAGGGAGCCATAAGCTCTCTGTATGCAATAATGTTCTCTTCCAAACCAATCCCTTCGTTGCAACTTGCTGCATACATTGTTTTGTCTACCGAACCGATTTCCAGGCTGGCCATAGTTGCTGATGGGAATGCGTCACCCAGTGATGAGTCTCTCAATGATCAGGACTCGAGCAATGTTGGCTTGCCATCTGAAGAAAAGCTACTACTAAGAGATGAAATATCTTGTATGGTTGAGAAGTTAAATTTTGAACTTCTTGATACGGATTTAACTGCGCCAGAAAGGGTAAAGTTTACTTTCAAAAGCTTTCTTTTGTTTATTGTCACACTTCAAACAAATCATTTAATGTAATAATCACTTCTAATGGCAGGTGCAAACGTTCTTGGCATGGTCTTTGTTGCTCTCGCATGTTAACTCTTTACCTTCACTAACACAAGGACGAGAGAGACTGGTGCAGTATATAGAGAGAACTGCAAATCGGTTGATATTAGATAGTCTTTTCCAGCATATTCCTTTAGAACAATACATGGCACAGAGCTTGAAGAAAAAAGATGGGGATATTCCGTCTGAGTTAGCTGTGGTAGCATCTGCAGCAACTCGTGCGATTACGACGGGTTCGTCGCTGTCAACCGTTGAGTCACTTTGGCCTATTGAAACCGGAAAAATGGCCTCGCTTGCTGGGGCGATATATGGTTTGATGCTACGTGTCCTTCCAGCTTATGTTAGAGAATGGTTTAGCGAAATGCGCGATCGATCTGCATCATCTTTGATTGAAGCATTTACAAGATCTTGGTGCAGCCCTTCTCTAATCAAGAACGAACTGTCTCAGGTATGTGCAATAAAACCTTTTCTCATCTCAGAGAGTTGCAGTGGAGATCCACTAATGCAATGGCAAATATTCCATGAATTGCAGATAAAGAAGGCAGACTTTAATGATGAGAGCTTTTCAGTCAGCATAAGTAAATCGGCGAATGAAGTGGTTGCTACATATACGAAGGATGAAACCGGGATGGATCTCGTGATCCGTCTTCCAGTTTCTTACCCACTCAGGTCTGTTGACGTCAATTGCACAAAAAGTATTGGAATAAGCGATGCAAAGCAGAGGAAGTGGTTGATGTCTATGCTAATGTTTGTTCGTAATCAGGTAATCATGTACATCTTTGTTATCCTGCATGATAAGGTGGCAGGAAATATAGAACAAGATATGATTAAATTTAGTGCATAGTTTTGGCTGAATGTTTTCATTTATTTGCCTTTGAATGTGTTATTGGAAGCAGAACGGGGCTCTGGCGGAGGCGATAAGAATATGGAAGCGGAACTCAGACAAGGAATTTGAAGGAGTAGAGGACTGCCCGATATGTTACAGTGTGATTCACACAGTGAATCACAGCCTCCCAAGGCGGGCTTGCGCGACATGCAAATACAAGTTTCACAAAGCATGTTTAGACAAGTGGTTCCTCACATCTCATAAGAAAATCTGCCCCTTGTGCCAATCTCCTTGCTGATTGAATAACGGAGCAGAGGATACATTTTGTGACATTAGTCTCTGAGTTTTGCTTTAACCCTAACACTCTTCTTAGTTTCTACTTTCTACGAAAGGAAAAGGGTTTTTACCAAGGTGGAGAGCGCATTGATATACATATATATGTGTGTGAGAGTTTTGTTAATCCGAATGATTTAATTATACATGGAAGATAATGAAAAAGGGTAATAAATAGAGTTGCGAATGCATTTTTTGCGAAAAAAGTCCCTTTTTTTTTCCAATTTCTTGGTTCATGCACCAAAACGAAATCCGCAAACAAAAAAAATCATGGAAGGCTTCTAATTCACTTAGTTATGTTGCAAAAACTGGCCACTTCGTTGCTTTTGAGATCATCTGGAACATATCTGTTGAATCAGTCAAAAAATATTAACAGAACAGCTATGTCTCCATATCAAACTATACTTGAGGTATCAACACTTTTTTTCAGAATCCATCAACATGGCTATTGATGATTGGTAGCGCTCGATATGTGTTCTCGAAGGAAACAACCTCATGTTCGTGAAAGATAAAATTAATTAAGATCTTTTTAAATTTTTAGTATAAACTTTGGAATATTAAAAAGCACAATGAACATTACGTTTAGAGGATTTATTTTTATTGTTCTCATTGAAGCCAAAAAAAAAACTCATTTATTAGAGTTTAATGCTAAGTAACGAACAATTATCTAAGGCGAAATATTTATGTAAATGTTATAATTTTTTGAAATTGTGTTCTTAAACTTTCATGAATTATAGATAAGTGGGTCCAACTAAAAGCCCCATCAAATGAAAACATCTTTCACTAACGCACAAACAAATAGATAAATATAAATGGGCCGATACTTTGTGAGCCCATTACACCTTATCATCGTCTAGAGGGTAGATGGAAGAGGGTATTTAAAGCCAATTAGGGTTTTTCTCATTTTCTCTCATAACTTCACCAGTCGTTCGGAGCTTTTCTTAAAAAAACAAGACAAGTCGTTCAGATCGCAGTTACGCTTGCAAACTCCAAAAATGGTTCGTTATCCTCTCTCTTTCTGTTCTGATTTTAGTGATTGATTACATCTATCTAGATGGTTCCTTAACTCGATTCTCGATTGTGTTAGTTAGTGACTCTCTTAATGGTTTAGTTAGCTTCAGAGCAATTGGATTGATTCGATAAGTTGTGGACATTAATCCTCAGACGTACATGATTTTCCTTAGATCTGGCCTCCTTAGATCTCAGATGTGTTACCAATCTTCAATAGCCATGATGAAATATGTAGCATTGGCAATGTCCTCTTTATCGGGTCTAACATTTATTTGGTTATTATACAGGCGAGGGGTTTAAAGAAGCATCTGAAGAGGCTCAATGCCCCGAAGCATTGGATGCTTGACAAACTTGGTGGTGCATTTGTATGTCTTCTGCTCTCTTATTGGCTCAGTTTTGATTCAATATATACTTCTTTTTGTTATGTGTGAATGACAATGCTCATATTGGTTCCACACAGGCCCCAAAGCCATCTTCTGGACCCCATAAGTCGAGGGAGTGCCTTCCCCTCGTCCTTATCATCAGGAACAGGTTGAAGTATGCTCTAACCTACCGTGAAGTGATTTCCATCTTGATGCAAAGGCATATCCAGGTTGATGGAAAAGTGAGGACTGACAAGACCTACCCTGCTGGTTTCATGGATGTTGTCTCTATCCCAAAGACAAACGAGAACTTCCGTCTTCTCTATGATACCAAGGGGCGTTTCCGTCTCCACTCCATCAGGGATGAGGAAGCAAAGGTTTGCTCTCCTACTGTCATCTTTTAGTGTTCTCTTGAGACTAATATGCTTGGCATGATGGGAATAAGGTCCTTGCAATGTGTTCCAACAAGATTGTTGTTTCCTTCTCTCTCTGCAGTTTAAGCTTTGCAAGGTTCGATCCATCCAGTTTGGGCAGAAGGGAATTCCATACCTGAACACATACGATGGTCGCACCATCCGTTACCCTGACCCGCTAATCAAGCCAAATGACACCATTAAGCTTGACCTGGAGGAGAACAAGATTGTAGAGTTCATCAAGTTTGATGTCGGCAATGTTGTGATGGTGACAGGAGGAAGAAACAGAGGGCGTGTGGGTGTTATTAAAAACCGTGAGAAGCATAAGGGAAGCTTTGAGACAATCCATATCCAAGATTCAACAGGACATGAGTTTGCAACTAGGTTGGGGAATGTGTTCACCATTGGCAAAGGAACAAAGCCATGGGTGTCTCTTCCTAAAGGAAAAGGTATTAAGCTGACCATCATCGAAGAGGCCAGGAAGAGGCTTGCTGGGCAACAGTCTGCTTAATTTTTGTGATTTCAAGTCTTCCTTATATGCTTTTTTAGACGTCTTATATTTCCTAGACTCACTTTGCTTCTTTTGGTTCTCTGCTCAGTTTTGAAACTTATGTTATTTTATTTTTTTCAAGAGTTAAAAAAAAAAAACTTCAAACATCACCAGTGTTTTCTTTGTTTTTGGCAGCAGCTTGATTTCATGGTTGATATAATTGGTAATTTTTGAAAATGAAGACTTGTAAGTCGTACAATTATGGAGAATTGGGTGAATAAAGAAGAAAAAGCTTGTGATCATCCTTGAGATATGATCCTAATTTTGGTTAACGTTCTTCATTTATTATAAAGCGGGAGCCCAAGAGCGTGGTGGTTGATATGCGCTTAACCAAGATCAATGGAGTATAAGTACCTAAACATTCGATTGTTTCTTCTTTTTACAATGACAAAACCTGATTTGGCACAATACAACATAACACAATACAACAGAGCTGAGCTAACTGTCCAAAGTGATACATTTTACAAATCCACCCTGCAAGACTTCGCCATTGGTCATTCGCAGGTGCTTCGTTACAAAGATCGTACAAGTGGAGCTATTTGTGTTGTTACCTTCATTTTCTTGTGGTGGTTGTCCCTTTGAACAGCTCGTTGATACGGGCCTCTATGTCCTCAACTCCATACTTGATGTACCTGTCTGCGTTTTTCCCTATGTCTCCAAGGTTCTGGAACCTTCCAATGAAGTTCCCGTATGCCGGTAACAACAGCCTGGCCAGCGAGATTCGCAGCTCCTCTCTCAGCTGCTCGTCAAACACAACCCATGTCGAGTGCGCTTTACATATCTCATCAAACTGCATATTGAACTGTTTCAGCTTCTCCTTCATGGTTTTCCCTAACCCATTCATGCCTGCCGCTGTGTTGTCCACCTTCAGCAACCCCAGCATCTTATTCCATGAGCTTCTCTGATAATTCAAATGGTATTGTCTTACTTTGGCGTTGTGTTTCCTGATCCAATCCTCTCCTAAGAGCAATCCTAGGTCACCGTCCTTCACCTTCTGAACAATGTATCTCCCGTTGTTCATCAGAAACACAGAGCACAATGCTGGATCTTTGTACACTTTGGATTTTACTTCCAAGTTACTCTCTAGAAGCTCCATGATCCAAGACATCTGTACAGTCAACAGAGTTGAATCTTTAGAGGGCATACCACTGCTTTCCTCAAACACTTGTTCTAAGGTTTGCCGGGATCTGCAGGCCGCACGGAGGTAATTCATGACATAGCGGGTGATTGGGTGGAGACCGCCGCCTGGAACGGCAGCTTTGGCCGGGTCTCGCCGGATCAGATTCTCAAGCTCCATGAAAATACCTCTTATCGCCTCTCCCAGCCGTTTCCAAATGGTTGCTGCTTCATTCCTAAGAACTAAACAAAACTGGTCCGAGAACACAGACTCGAATTCAGGCATCAAATCCCTCATTGTCTCAAATACATCGAGCACTTTAAACAATCTCTCTGGCGATCGGCTTCCTATGGCTATGGCGTCTGCGAAATTCAGTAGTTGAATGGTAGAGCCACGACATACCTCCATGAACGAGAGATCAGCAGCGGAGGAGAAACCGAAGAATACACGGTCACAGAGGCGGCGTTCGCTCGGAAAGAGGATGCGGAGAGCGACATTAGCGGCTTTGATCCACCGGTCTATCTCATCCTCTAGCTCCTGCCACGGCATCTTATGAACTTCTTCGATACTCAGCTTCTGTAACCCTAGCCTCGACATGCTTTCTTCCAGAAACTCCCTCCTGCAAGCACTGTAAACGTGGGAGCACGCCTTACCAAATCCAGCTCCCAGCATCCGCTTGGCCATCTCGTGCAGATCGTTGATTGTCGCCGACGGGAGGGCGTCGATAATAAGGTCGTAGTCGGTGAGCGGCTGTGCCACTGGGATCTGGATATCGTCACCGTTCTGGAAGTCTCTGTCGTAGTCATCCTCTTCCTCGGAGTCGAAACGATGGTTCATCGCAGCAGCGTCTCCCTGCGGATTAAGGCCGAACGACTCGGCGCCGCGCTCCATAAGCGACCTGAACTCCTCCTCGATGCGGAACATAGCCTGCTGCATCATGTCATCGGCGCGTGTGAGGCAGACGCCGATAGGTTTCTCGGAGGCCATGGGGCTCCACTCCCTAGTGATAGTCACGAGCTCATCGATGGTGTCGAGGAAGGCAGCGGAATCGGAAGGATCAGCCCAGATAGGCTGATCGGCGGCCACAAAGCGAGAGATCTGACCATCTAGCGAATTTAGAGCTCGCTCGAGTACAGCGACTCCGGATCCATCTTCCCCAGCTTGACCCTCGGCAAGCTTCTCGCGCGAAAATCTGCCGTCAAAGTTGGAAAAGATCTGCAAGATATCATCGGCCATGGATTCGTTATGGCCAAGCGTCTTGGCTATGTGACGCGCCACAGCAAGTAACTTCTCTTCACCGTTCTCCGCCATTATTGAACAGAGCTGGAAGCAGTAGAGAGCTTTCTACAATCTCGAGTCACTAAATAAAAAAGGTCACAGCGAGATCGACGGGGAAAGCAAGGAATCGAAGACGAAGAAAGTTCCAAGCAAGGAAGAAGACTGGATAGATAGAAAATTGTACGCAATGACGAAAACACCCCCCAAGACAGACGCGATCTTTGACCTGGCCGCGTTGTTTGAAAATGGCATGGGCGTGTAATTTTGGATAGTGGTGGGCGTTTTATCCGAACCCGAAAATCCGAACCGATCCGAAAAAAGGATACCGAATCCGAACCCGAACCAACAAAATACCCGAATGGATCTTAACTCATGTATCCAAAAAACCGAACCCGAACCCGAACCAAACCGAAATCCGAATGGGTATCCGAAATATCCGAAATATAATTATATTTTAAAAATATTAATTATATTTAGATTTATAATAAGTCAAATACCCAAAATTATAATTATAAAGTGAGTTCTTTTAATACAAAAATAACCGAAATATCCAAAAAACTGAAATATACAAAAATACTTTGTTGTAATTGTCAAAATTTAACTAAATTTTATTCAAATTTAACCATTTTTTGTTTTATTGTTTGATGTTATGGATACTCGAACCCGAACCGAACCCGAATGGAACCGAACCGAACCCGACCCGAAAATAAAAAAATACCCGAACGGGTTGTATATCTCTAAACCCGAATTACCCGAACCGAACCCGAACGCCCAGCCCTAATTTTGGATGCTTTTTGGGGACTCTTCGCTTTCGCTAGATTGACGTCTCCGTGACTTTTCTGTCATTCTTATTGTTTCGATCCGGGCAGGGGATAAACCGACCGGTTTGCTCAAGTAAGATTGATGGAGCTGATACACGCATAAATCAATGGTTCGACTTCTCACTCGATCAACTCAATAAAACGAAGTCCTTTTCAAAAATATTTCTCTTTTGTTGTATGAAGGGCAATGCAGAATTCGAGATATTTCTGGGAACCAATGTACAGCAACTAAGGAAAAACAAAGAAGAATGTTTATCAAACTCTATCGGATAGATAAATACAACATAGGAAGAAAAAAAAAACAAGGAACTACACTTTTTCGACACCCATTATTAGTTTATTACGCATTGTGATTCTGAGCCCAAACATGGAATTGGTATGGTTATGCCAAAATGAACATCATTCACTCTTTCTTCTGTGTTTGTTAGCTACTCTGCTTCTCTCTATCGTATTGGCTCGTCTCTTCTGCAACCTTTGCCCAGACGTTGCTAATTTTCTCTGCGTATCCAACCTGCATCCGCGACCCAAGAACACAACTCTTTCTTTTACAATCTCAACTCTATTCCTTTACTGGCAAATTTATGAATTCCTATTTCCTCTTCTCCGGCATTATCATTCAAAGCACTCCCCATTCACCAGTCTCCAAGAGACCCATGAACGACTTTTTTTAAATCTATTTTTTCAACTTCTCCACTCTTGAAAGCTCACTAAGAATGGGTGCTTAACCTAAACAATCTTCTTACCATTCCTCACTCATTCTACATTGACAAACTTTCACTGAGCAATAAGGAAAGGTTTAAGGCTTCTTCCTTCTAAAGCTAATGTGCTCAATAATAATAATGTACCTGGTTAACAACAAAACCCTTCATCATGTTCATGAAGTCTGCACGCCTTTCTCCATCCAACCTCTCAACTTCAGATCGGTTGTTATCCTGCAATGATACAAATTTACACAGAGCACTACCAAAAACGTCATATCATGTTGGTACATCAGCTCAAGCTGTGATATGCAATGGTTATTACTAAATACCTTGATCCGCTCATACTCTCTAATGGCAACATTTTTTGCGTCCTCAGTGACCTTGATGGTTTCTTTCAACTCTTCTATTTTCCGGATCCTTGATTTGTCACCACCAAATACCTTTGATGATGCAGCCTCTAGCTTTTCGGCTCTGGCTTGCAGCGAAGAAAGTTCTGATAGAAGCGTCTGCACTGTCAGTAAAGCACTAGATCTATCTGCAAATGCGCCTTGAACAGCCATCATCATGCCAAGGTACTCATGTAGTGTGTCCTGACATGAAAAATTCAGATAAAAGAACAGCTCTTAGTGCAGCTAAAAGTCCAGCACAATCTCCATGTATAAGCCGACAATCTGTCAAGAGTCCACTAGTTAATAACAAGGATACACGCTAAGCATGCATGAGGAGATTTCAGAAATCCTAATGTCAATTGCTTAAATAAAAATAACATCATTCTTTTCAGATGAAGAAAAGAAAGCAACACAGTAAGAAGGCAAATATATATTTCTGTAGTTCAATAGATATTTACCAAATGTTTGACAGTCTGGGAATTCAACTCCCTATAAAATCTGCTGGCTTTTACAGCCGCAGTGGCTAAATTCTTCATATCAGTAGCACGAGTTCGTTGGGAGTTGAAAACAGCTTCTTCGTTCTCGAACTTCGTCAGCTTAATGAATGCTAATCCCAGTTCACCCATGGTTTCCCCCATGTCTTGCTGTGCCTTCACTAGGGATTCTGCCTACAAATATAATCACAAAAGGGTTTGTTCCAAACAGAGTATTACATGCTGACATAATGATGCATAAATCAACTAACAAGAATGACAATTTACCTGCTGTGAGGCATTGATAATTTGTTGCTCAAGATCATGCATCTTTTCCTTCTTTTCCAAGAATTCTTTATCTTCTTCAACAACGGGTGGTTTTGATCCACCCCAGTCATTAGAAACTGACTGCCTCAGCTCCTTGAATAATCTAAGCAGATCCCTACCTCCTCTGGCAGGCTGAACCACCTCATGCACTGGCACTGCAGAGGCTCCGCCTTCACCAAACAACTGTTTCGGAAGCTTCACCGCGCCATCCAACATCCTAGAGGCCACATCAGTGCTCATCGGTAGTGGCAACTTCCCTTGCACCTGAAGAAACACTTTCAACTCGTCGCTGTTCCTGATAACAGGGTGTGCACTGAGCCTGCGCAAGTATTTCTCCAATGCAACTCTTCTCTGCTCCACGAACTCTTGTTTCTGCATTACCTGGCTCTCTACGACGCTCTTGTCTGGCCGCGGTGGTATGCAGAACCCTCTATACGACTCAGCCAATCGATCTGCCAATGTGACAACATCTCTGAATCTTCTTCGCACGCTGAACTCCGATTGGCCGAAGTCAGGGAGATTCGTTCTGGTCGTAATTTGGTAGGTGATGTAAGTGTTTCCTCCAGGAACAATGGAATTTGAAGCTTCCTGCTCTTTCTGAGGGTTTGATACAGTGATCTTGATGTAATCCGAGCTTGACGAAGAAGGAGATCTCGATAGTGAATCTGAGGATTCACTATGACGGCCGCTATCCTCGGCGCCGTTGATCTCACTATCCGAGTTCTCATCAAAAGGGCTAAAGATAACATCCGCATAAGACGGAGGCTCGATGTAGGAGTTATCGCTGCTGTTAGCCTTAGAACCGAGACTGCGGAAATCGCTGTAGGAGGATGGCACAAGGAGAGGATCAGAATCAGCCAGAGTCAGGACGGTCGGGGACGGCGAGAGCGGGTCGCGAACGTTGGAGAGTGTTGACATGGCGCTACGATAACCAGAGTTCGATGAATCGCCGTTGAGATCGCTTTTCATCAGAGGATCGTCGCCATCAACCCCTAGAACGAGATTCTCCATTTCCTCCCTTGGCTCATTGATCTGGGTCTCTTCGAACCCGTCGGCATTCTCCGAGCCCATCATCACGTCTTCTCCGGGGTAAATAGTCGATTGAACTGAGCTAATTGAAATAAGAATTTACAGAAATTAGGGTTTGACGATTTGGAAAGAAACGGAGATTCCCCGAATGTGACGCTGCGACGGTGGCTAATCGCATTAAAAGACACCGGAGTGGCTAAGGTGCGCAGGTGGGGCTGTGGCAGAAGACTAACGTGCACACCGTGGCGGATCAGGGATGGCACGTGAAGTGGCTTAAAGTCTCGTCGATTGACAATTGCCAATGCGTAACATGTGTGTGAAGAATCTAATATCTTTGAGGTTACGTGAAGTCACCGATGGGCTTACTTACGTTTGAACCAACCAGGCCTTCTTAAGCCCATTAAGCAGCCCAATCTTAAGTCTTAACCGTGATAACCACATCGCCGCATCCAAACGGCTTGATTAGGTTTCATTTGGTTCTAATTTGCAGCTGCAGAGCTCCCTGATCGTCGTCGAATCTTGTGTTAACTGCAACTGTGTCTCTTTGATGCATAAGGTCAACTCATAAGCACTTGAACAGGTTTCTCCGACAAACTCTTATCTTTGAACCTCTTACCTCTTGTCGGATGGCTTCCAAATTCGGGTTGGCGGGTGGAATACCGGAGCGCCGTGTCCGACCCATCTGGGATGCCATTGATTCTCGTCAGTTCAAAAATGCTCTCAAGCTCGTCACTTCGCTTCTCTCCAAGTACCCAAAATCACCTTATGCTTTAGTAAGTGTCATCCAATCATTGGTTTCGTTTGTCACTTTCTCTAATCCGTAAACGGGAACCGTAAACTGATGGAATGCTGTTGCATTAACAGGCGCTTAAAGCTCTGATTCATGAGAGAATGGGGAAAACAGATGAGGCATTGTCAGTTTGCTTGGATGCCAAAGAGCTTTTGTATAAAGATGATTCATCGTTGATGGATGATCTCACTCTCAGCACATTGCAAATTGTATTGCAGAGACTCGATCACTGTAAGTGCACTCGTTTAAAGAATAATTTGGAAGCTGGTGTATAACTTCTTGGTTATATCTAATTCATTTGTTTTAATGTGACTAGTGGACTTGGCCACTAGTTGTTATGCTCATGCGTGTGGCAAATTCCCTAATAATTTGGAGCTTATGATGGGCCTCTTCAATTGCTATGTTCGTGAATATTCTTTTGTGAGGCAACAACAGGTTGGTCTTTCTGTTGGATGAATAGTATCATGGGTTCTGATATCAGTCTGTATTTCCCCTTTCTTATGTCTTGCTTTGTGACAGACAGCCATCAAAATGTACAAACTTGCCGGAGAAGAAAGGTTCTTACTTTGGGCAGTTTGTAGCATCCAATTACAAGTACTGCCACCGTCTACCTTCCTTTTTTGAGCAGTTTGGTTTTCTGCTACTTACAATTGTAAATATTTTTTACAGGTTCTATGCGATAATAGTGGGGAGAAGCTGTTGCTTCTAGCTGAGGGTTTACTTAAGAAGCACATAGCCTCTCATAGCATGCATGAGCCAGAAGGTGAATTCACTTCTCCACCAATGTCTTCTCTTGTGCAAGTTGTGGAACTATTGCAGATTTCTCAGCTTTTCTTCTACTAATGAAACACTGGTCTTCTCAGCTCTCATGGTGTATATCTCTTTACTGGAACAACAATCCAAGTACAATGATGCTTTAGAAGTCCTTACTGGAAATTTGGGTTCTCTTTTGATGATTGAAGTCGATAAACTACGGATACAGGTAGGTTACAAGGCTTTTTGGTCGGTATGAGATCTAAACTTCATGCATTTGCATTATCTTCATGTAGGCCGCAGACATTCTGAAATAATGCTCGTTCCCTAGTTTGAGGTTAAAATTAGCGATAATATGTATAAGCATACAGAGTCTATTGCTGTATGCTCACACAAACTATCTCACTTTAAGCTGACAGGGGAGACTCCTTGCTAGGGCAAATGACTACTCTGCTGCTGTTGATGTCTATAAAAAAATCTTAGAATTGAGGTACGTTGTCAAGGCATGAGCATCTCAACTCGGTGTTTTTAGAGTTGGCACTGTTTCCAGAATGATTGCTGATTGGTCTTTTGATTGTTTCTATATCTGAGAACTGTGCATATCATATCAGTATGCTGACATAGTATTTCTGTTCGCTTGGCAGTCCAGATGATTGGGAGTGTTTCCTACACTATCTCGGCTGTCTGCTTGAAGATGACAGCATCTGGAAGTACTTTGATAACATTGATCAAATTCATCCAACAAAACACATAGAATGCAAGTTTTCTCACCTTACGGAAGAAATGGTGATCATATTAACCACTTGCCAGACTTAAATTCTTAGTTCGTGTTTCCGTGGCTTTCTTCCTAATTTCTGGCATATATATAATCCAATTTCTTTTCCAACATGCAGTTTGACTCTCGTATATCAAGTGCTTCAGATTTGGTGCACAAATTACAGAGTGACACTGAGAATACTAACTTAAGGGGTCCACACTTGGCAGAAATTGAAATTGAGAAGAGAAAGTTATTGTATGGAAAGAAGAACGAAAACAAGTTACTAGAATCATTACTGCAATATTTTCTCAAGTATGTCTGTATGAATCCTTTTCGGTTGATATTTTGTTTATCATGGATGCTATGATGTTTGACTTGTATAGATAAAGCTTACTGGTTCTTATATCTCACCGAGTTTGTATCCCTTTGCGTGCAGATTTGGTCATTTAGCTTGCTATGCCTCTGACGTTGAAGCATGCCTACAAGTATTATCCCCAAATAAAAAGGCAGAATTTGTTGAAATGTTAGTGAGAAGTTCTGACTCCATTTCTGCATCAGCAACCAAAGTGCTTGGTCAAACAACAACAATACTCAAAGTTCAAGAACTGACGGGAAACATTTTTGAGCTCCCTCTCGGCGGTGTGTTCTCTTTGCTCACATACGTTTCTCTGCAATTTTCCTTGTTTTCTGCTTATAAAGATTTAATTTCGAATCTACAAGCTGTGTGGCTCTTTTGTGTGTATGGCATCTCTCTCTTTTGGTATGCAGTATGATAAATCCTTTTCCAGCATAGTTTCTTGTTGTCTCTCCTATGTGGTTTCTTATTTTTGCAATATAGCTTCTTTAAATTTGTTATTCCGAATCCATTTAAAGTTCAATCTTTGCTTCCAATATGTAGAGATTGAAGCCTCTGCTGTCAAACTGGCAAAGTTATACTGTCAAAATCTTCCTCTTTCTAAGGAGTTGGATCCTCAAGAGAGCATGTTTGGGGAAGAACTTCTATCTTTGATTAGCAACATGTTGGTCCAGGTACTTTGGCTGTGTTGAACAGACGTGCTTTTCACATTCTGGATACCTCATTGTTATATGTTAATTAACCTTACTGTTGGTTCTAGTTATTCTGGCGAACTCGAGATTTTGGCTATCTTGCTGAGGCTATCATGGTTCTTGAGTTGGGCTTGACCATCAGAGGGTAAGTAACTAATTGTTATAGCTAGGAAAATGTCGATTTGAGTTTCTATCAGTGCCACTTTTGCATTTCAAAGCAATAAGATAATTTTGCCAACTTCTTCTGTTTTAAATACCAAAGGATTCAACATGGCTTTGATAGGTCTCAACTTGATAATTACTTTTTGTTTCCACAGACATGTCTGGCAGTACAAGATCTTGCTGTTGCACATATATTCATATATTGGTGCTCTTCCGCTTGCATTTGAACGGTAGCTCTCAGCTTTACTTGTTTTTGCCTGGAAAAAGAAAAACCCTTGTTCAGTTCGTTTTACTGAACCACCTGTTTATCTTCTGTTAGGTATAAAGCTCTTGATGTGAAGAACATCTTGACGGAAACGGTTTCACACCATATTCTACGTCAAATGTTGGAGTCTCCTATGTGGGTGGACTTGAGTAATCTCCTAAAAGACTATCTCAAGTTTATGGATGATCATTTGAGAGAGTCTGCAGATCTTACATTTCTTGCTTACCGCCATAGAAATTACTCAAAAGTAAACAATTTGAATTCTCTCCCAGAATTGCTATTATCCTGTCGGCAACCGGTTACTGTCATGACTTATCTGGATTACCTAATCTCAGGTTATTGAATTTGTCCTATTCAAACAAAGATTGCAGCACTCAAACCAGTACCAAGCTGCGAGGGTTGAAGCATCTGTCTTGCAATTGAAGCAGAACGCAGACAGCATCGAGGAAGAAGAGGTAATTTATCCACATCCTTGTCGTATAAATTACTATGTCCATACCTTATCCATTTATTTGGTCCTCATATATTGTTGTTGTCTAGCACATTCTTGAAAACCTGAAATCTGGAGTTCAACTTGTGGAGCTGTCGAACGAAACTGGATCAAAGACACTGAGGTTCAATGAAGATATGCAAACACGACCATGGTGGACACCTTGTCCTGAGAAAAACTATCTACTAGGTCGGTATTTTCTCCACCTTAGTCGTTGTGTATGATTGTTGTCTTATTCTTAATATCAATCAATAACGTGTGTAGGTCCATTTGAAGAAATATCTTACTGTTCTAAAGAGAATGTGGTACGTTTGTCTATATCCATACATCTTTTCTTGGGGATCAATGCAATCTAATACTGTTTGTACTTGTTGGCTGTGTATAGAATAAAGATCGTGAAGAAAACATGAAACGAGCCATCCAGAGAAAAGCCCTTCTACCTCGGATGATATATCTCTCTATTCAGTGTTCGTCAACGGCATTAAAGGAGAGTATTGAAACCAACGGATCTGGAGGTGACCTCAAGATCACCGGAGAACTTAAGTTTTTGCTGGAGGAATACACAAAAATGTTGGGGTTTTCTCTCAGTGACTCTGTAGATATGATCACAGAGATCTCACAGGGTGCAAGGACTTCCGAGGTTAGCTTTTCTACGCCTTTCTCCTTCCACCTGCACTCATGGCAACTGGTCTTACTGTTTTAAACCTTGTGGGAACATCTCTGCAGAGCCTTGGCTCAGATTTGGTGGACTGGTTGAATTTTGCGGTGTTTTGGAATGCTTGGAGCCTGAATTCTCACGAGCATTGGCATGTGTTGAACTTGCTATTTGAGAGGCTTATTCTGGACAGAATCAGATCAATGGGATCTTCAGACATGAGTTCTTGCTATTTTGATGTCCAAGTCCTGGTTCAGATCATCACTGAACCGTTGGCGTGGTACAGTCTTATAATTCAGGCCTGCACCCGCTCGTCTCTCCCATCTGGGAAAAAGAAGAAGAAATCTCAACAGTCAGATCAATTATCTTCCTCCCCCATATCTCACGCAATCAAAGATTCTATACAGTCCTTATGCAGCACGGTACAAGAGGTTTCTAACTGGCTACTAAGTCAAATGAACAACCCAGAAGATGATCAAGTGGAGAGATTTCTGTCAACTCTGAAGAGAAATGAAGACGCAGGAGGACCAGGACAGGTTCTTGGGGCTGTAGAGAGTTTCATTGCATCCAGCGAAGAAGCAGAGGTTGGAAATCGCATCTTTGAAGCACTGAAATCATGGAGCACGGCAGATTCAGCACGTAAAACAGTCATGGCGCAACAGAGAGTCCTCTGTGAGTTTCTCCAGATCTGTGAATCTAAGAGAAAGCTACTGGAAACGCTCAAACAACAGATGTCCCATGTTTGATCTCTGATCATAAGAGCATTTTAGAGAAACGTTGCTGCTTTTCCTTGGCTATTTCATTAATGACGAACAAGAAGATTGATGTTTCATTACATTTTTGAGAAATATTTCAGTACATTTTTGAGAAATGTTTCCTGCTCTTACCTATGCAACAAATTTCTGACAACGAGTATCCTTGTGAATGTTTTGGCAACGGATAGAACAAAAGCGCATCCCACATAAGCAACAATTGTAGCCTGCAATGTAGCCACAAACTGTGCAGAAATGGCGACGAGAAGACGAAACCGGAGGTCCCACGGCTGCTTTCAAGTAAGTGGGCACATGCGACGGTAAAGATTCCAGATTTGCCTAAAAGAGATGATTCTGTCTCTGTTAGAAACCGTAATAGCTGAGCCTAGCCGCAGAAATAATAACTAAAGATTTAAGGTAAATACCTCCTGCAAGAGCTCAAGGAAAGATTTAGGAGCTTTACGAGCCTCCAAAGCTTTTGCTTGTCGAGTTTTACGCTTTGATCCCTTGTGTTGCTTCTTCTGTACGTATCCTGCAAAGCCAAAACAAGATTAAACAAGAACTGCACATCACAGAGAGATATCATCAATGTAAAGATTATTCACCAAGATCATCATCTTCGTCGAGAGAGGCTTCTTCATCATCGTTCATATCTACCACCTCAATGGCTCCATTGTCGTTCTCTAAAGCCTCCAGCCGAGCTATAGCAGCCTACAAGTAACCATTCTAAAATCAATTGAAGTTTCCAAACACAAAAATCAAAAAGTGATTCCGAAATCAACAACACACCTGAGTTCGATTGTCGGTGCTCGTAAGAGCCGCCGCCATCTTCGAAGCAACCTTCCGAGTCCGACTCGACACTCGACGATTCGCCATATCTTCCTCCATCACGCCAGAACAAAAAAAAGAACAGATTACCGGCGACTATGGAAGCGCAGCGGCGGTAGAATGGTATCCGGTGTATTCGCGTGAAATCGACGGCGGTGACTCTTTTAGGCATGGTCTCAGAAACAGTCTGATTCAGATTCTATACAAGGCCCATTGGGCCTTTATGATTTAACATTTAACAAAGCCTTGTTATTTTGAGGTGGAAGAAAGAAGTATAAATGTATAATCACCTAATTTTAGCTGCTTCTAATCTATATTGGAATTTATTAGCTCGTATATGAACTTGGATTTGGATACAAAGAAAAAGCAAAACCATCCCAAAAATACAGATTGTACAAGTCGGATTTAATCAAATTAAAAGAAACCTAATCAATCAATAAACGGTACTAATTAATCAATTATGATGAGACCAAGGAGACACTAAACTCTTGTAATCAAACTTGCCGTTCAAGAAACCATCACCACCCTTTTGGTTCCTCACCTGTTGCTGCACCACCAACACTGAACCTTCCGAGGCGAAGACGCTCCCAGCCACGGTGTCTCCGATGACTCCAAGCTGGTGGTCCTCGCTCCACGTGGATAGCCCTTCTATAATCTTTGGGTTGATCCCTTCTCTCCTCCCGGTTATCCACAGATCGTAGTCGTTGACGTTCATTGCCTGGATCGCAGCTAGCGTCTCCGCACCGTTCTTGACCACAACCTCCTTGTAACTAACCCTCTCATTGCCTTCGTTCTTGACCCAGAACCAAGTAACCACCCCATCGTCCAGCTTCTTCTCCCTCTCATCCTCTCCTTCGTGGTTGAAAGACAAGAACCTGATCACCGTCAGAATTACGTCCGGGTTCGCCGTCATTCTGTCGGCCAGATGCAGAGCTTCTCTGTTATCAGCTCCTCCTAGGAACAGAACCACGAAACGGTACGTTTCTTGTCTCATACGGCTCGAGTGGGTTGAATGTTGCTGGTCAACCGAGGACCGAACCACGGCATTTCTAAGCCGTCCCTTGTCGTAATAGATACATACAGAGCAGGGTGTGTGCTCCAAAACGTCGGCGTTCACGGATAGCATGCCGGAGTCACGTAGCTCGGTAGGTGCATTGTCCTCAAGACGCTCTTGCTGATAAGGTAAGAGAATGAAAGCGGTTTTCTTGGCCAAGGCCAGCTCGCAAATGTCTTGGTACATGAGACGCTTTGGAGCGTGAGCGGTGTAGGCACGCAGCCTCACGCACTCATCTCTTTTCTCCTGGAATAGCCTAAAGGCGCTCTGCACCTGGTCTATTCTCCCGCTCCGCGTACGCTCAGGTTCTTCATCTTCCTCCTCGTCTTCTTCCTCCTCCTCCTCCTCCTCCCTACGCTGCTCGTGGTCAATAAACAAGGGCGTGGCTCGCCCCGTCAGTTCCACCAGCTGGACAGCGAATATAGAGAAGGGGCTACTTGTAGTGGGATAGGCGAAGTCAAGGAAAGTGATCAAGCCGGACAAGGTTTCGTGGTCGGAGACGGCAAGAACCAGTCCCATCTCGGTGGACGGGGGAGTGTGCTGGATGGTGCGGTGCTTGCTGCTCCTGTAAGGGCGAGTGGGATCGTAGAGGAAGCTAATGAGCGGCGTGGATATACCCGTGACAACAAGCGTATGCAAAACCATAATAGTGAAACCGGGTAAGCCGATCATACGTTTGTCGATCCAATGCAAGTAGAGCAAGATATCGATTTGGCCTCTCAAGTTCATCATGAGGCCAAGCGTGAGACTGTCCCTGGTTGGAACTTTTAAGAAGAGAGCAGCGGCAACGGTGGAGACAAATTTGGTGATGAAGCCAACGAGGGTCATGTAGAAAAGAGGAGAGAGTTGTTGGGGCCAAGTCTCGCCGCTAAGGAAGTGGACATTGGTGTTGAGTCCCACCAAACCAAAGGTGAATGGCATCAAGAATTCATGGATGAAGGTCTCGCTCCGAACAGCCAACGTCGAACCCAACGGTGGGCCTTGAGGGACCAGCAGCCCTAGCCAAATGGGTCCCACGGCTATAGACAGGCCGAACATGTCCGTGAGGAAACAAGCCGTAAGGACACCCATGAGAATTATGACAATGTAGTTTTGGTTCACCAGTTTGCCCTCAGGCGTTTGGGCGACAACCCATTCAAGGCCTCGTTTCACAACCAAAAGCATAAAGGAAGCGAAGATGACAACCGATATAAGGAACCAGACGACGGCGCTGGCTCCTCCTCCTTCACCCTGCATCATGGCTTCGAACACAATAAGCACGTAGATCCCTGCCATGTCTCCAAGGAGAGCCACCGACATTGCGAACTTTCCTACCTCGGAGTTGAGAAGGTTCATGTCTCTCAAAACGGTGTAGATGACAGGGAAAGAGGTGAAAGCAATGGCGAAAACAACCCCTCCAACTGACGAAATCTTGCGCAAGTTTTTATCCATTGTGTCACGCAGGGCCATCCCCACGGCCGCCACGCAGATCATGGGGACGAAAACGCCGACGGCAGCAATGTACTTGTGCTTTCTTGGTGCCTTCCCGATGGCTGCAACGTCGGTCTTGGCCGCCGTGAGGAAGAGGAAGTAAAAGAATCCCATCAGTCCCAAGTTTGCGCATAAGTAATTCGCAATCGGTGGGAACAAGTAGTAATTGAATTTCCTGCTTCCTCCGAACATGGACGGTCCTATCATCATTCCACCCTTCAAATGAACACACAAACCATGCATATATTCTATTCTATTAATATTCCAAATCAAGATTTTATTGAACTATACAATAAAAGAATATAAGGTCAATGACGAACGTACGATGATCTCGCAGACGATACGAGGTTGACGTAGAGGTCGGAGGAGGAAACAAGCGAGTTTGATGAAGAAAATGATGATAACAGCTTCGAGCAAAAAGGTGGAAAATGCGTAGTTCATAGCATTTTCGCCTCTGAACATTCCGAACGGCTGCTTACTGTGAGTCTGCCGGCAAACCACCGGAAGTCTGGACGAGAAGACTCGAGTAACCTCACCGGCGGTGGTTGAGTTCCCCGGCCAGAACCCAAAATGGGTTGCCAGGGCACTCCGTTCATTGCTGGGGAAATGCCTAACCATGCAAACGATTCTCTCAGATCAGGATTTGACCTAAACCAAACAATAATGATCATCGATCGATAGAGAGAGAGAGAGAGAGAAGACAACAGATCCAAGATTGATGTTTTTTTCAACAGATGTGGACGTGCGTCATTTCGGGAACAATCTTAGTTTCCGCTTACTCTTCATTTTTTTTTCTTCATTATTTTTTTTTTCTTCTCATTATGAGTTTTTCACATGAAAACACATACATATTTTCATATTTTGTGTTATCTACGTCATGATCTTATATTTTTATCACTCGGTAACCACAGTCGATCTCTTCCGCATATATTAGCATATCTAAAGAATTCATGGAAAATGCACTTTTTGGATTTGTTTTCTTACACATATTTTGAAGAACCATCTTTACTTTTTTTTTAACAGAACGATATTTATAGTCTCTAAATTAAAATATTTATTTATATGAATTGAAGGGAAGAAAATGAGAAACTAACTGAAATGTGAGAATTGATTCGAATTTTCCTAGCTTTGTTACTATTTTTTACACTATATGTCGGAAACTTATGTCACCTCATTCCTTAAATTTTGCAATACTCATTTCTGCAATAAATGTGTTCCTTGTCCATTATATGAGTATTTAGTTGATAGACTAAAAAAAAAAAAAAAAAATGATGGATGAATTTAGAAGCAATAAACATAAGGGACCGGGACGTGCAAGGTACGGCCGTGGTAGCTGGCTAACACAAACTCCTATGCATATATTTCCTCATTCTTTTTTGTTCTTCCTCTCTCTAAATTACATAAGATTTCCATTTCTTGAGATTTCCATTCCTGCTAATTATACATGCTCCTTTTTCCACATTAAAACACTTCTCAATAACTATATAAACCAATAATAATTCAATTTTTCACATATCCTTCTTTGATTTTTTTTAAATTCAAATTTCACTGACCGTAATTACTGTAGGATACATAAAATGATAAACGGAGAGATAATGAGACTGAAGAGTTTTTCTTTTTCTTTTGTGGACATATATCTATTTCTTGTAAGGTGTAGATTATAACATTACTCAATAGTCATAAAAATATAATGAAATGATAGAGAAATGGATATCCACCTACATACAATATTGAATGCATCACCGCTTTTTGCGTTCTTCCACATATATACTCAATTATTTCATTTTTATTTAGTTTTTTTTTTTTTTTTGAAAACAAATTATCCGGTTTATTTTTCGGGGTTTCAATACTATATATTATGGTTTTCGCGTTTCCTTGAACTTAATGTCTTGTCTAACCGGAGACTTGTGGCCGTCCTGAGTTTGCGCCGTGGAGAAAATAAAAACTTGGCTACCAATCAACGCTATCGTATAAAATACGATCTTACTAAGTCGCATTACACTTTATATCTAGACGTATTTCTTTTATAAACAATATTTTATAAATATAGTCCGACAAAGTGTACTATGGTCCAACACTAACCTATAAATCAACTTTTATTATATGTAACTGTAATGAAAAGGAAAATTCACAAATCCTATTCTATAATGTATGTTAATCAGTGGTTAACGCTCTCCACCATTCGCCCACTAAGTAATGCATGTATGTATGAATATATATATATAAATGTATATAACTATATCTTCTCCCACCTCCCTAATTCTGACTAAATAATAAGAAAGAAATACATTTATTGAGGGTATGGGGATGCATTAAAGTTCTGAATATTATAAAATTGGTACACTATTGGGGACACTTGAGACTAGGCTATAAATACAGCAATGTGATCCAAGATCAACTCCTCTCTGATATATACACAAAAGTACTTAACATACATAAAAACACATATGTAGAGGAAGATGCATATGCATGTAAATCTCAGGTGGAGTAGTAGAGAAGTAGCTCTAAAGCTCAGGAGGGATAGCGCCATGACTCAATACTATATGTTTGTATGTACATACAATTTTATATATTGGCGCTATCCATCCTGAGTTCCATGGCTTCTTCTTGCTTTCATGTGTGTATCCACCTTCATTTCCAGCTTCGTTGAGCATCTATAAATGAGATGGTTATGGGTAAGGTTTACCATTTGTGTGTAATATATTTTACTCTTTCCTTTTCTTGTTAAAAAGGACAGATACATCAGATATATTCTCAATATTTTTCGGTTGTTATGTAAGAAATAATAAATGAAACGACTAAAATACAAATCGTATGGAAGTTTTGTAGAAGGTGAGAACAAAATCACAGGATTGGTCTTGCAGGAATTTGGATTTTAACTTGTATAGCCAGTTTGGTCTGAGACTCTTTGATATGTGTGCGTGTGAGATAGTAAAATCGCCATGTGGTCAATGGAGCCAGCCGGGGATTGAACCAGTGACATACGGCGTTCAGTATAAAAAGGAAATCACGAATCCATACTTGCTTCATAACCTCAGTTTTTTTTTTCTTTCTTTTATTCTGTTTTGGGGAATTTTTAGCATATACCCTTTTTGTTATGTAGACCATCGTCATCTATGCATTGCCACAATAATACTCGAGCCAATTAGTATTGAAAACAAGTGTTTAAACCAAATAATTAGGAATATAAGCAAATGATATATCGAGTGAACCTCGCAAATTCAAAGCTAAATTTATGGAAATAAAAAAAAAAAAAAATCCTTATAATTCTTTAGGAACGAACATGTCAGCAAAGACGGGAGATATCAGAACCGGTCTACTAGATCGAATTCAAACATCATTTAAAGGTTCCAATTGACTATTATAATCGTATTACGGAAGAAATACATCTAGACTTTACGAGACACCCTTCTTCTCTTTGGCCTTTAAAGTCTAAATCGAACGTTTAACTTTAATACGCCATTCTTTTTCTTTTGTAATACTCAAGAGCTAGCTATAGCCTCGACGGGTCTTATAATACCCGGACCTAGTTAGCACTAAAATCATCAGGTTGGTCTTTGAAATTTTACTGCATACTTCAGGACCACGGATCATGAGACACAAGAGCAAAGCCAGCCCCCACTCCTGTCGTTTCTCATGGAACATAAGATGCTATAAAAGAAGAAGAGAGAATAATAATAACTCTGCGAATTGTATAGTGTAGAGTGTTTGCCTAAATGAATGCATATTACAAGATGAAACATATGAATGGTTTGTTTGTGTAGAACAGAGGCAAAAAAAAGGAAGTGTAAGGGAGTTCTCTGTTGTAAGAAAGGGGAAGTGAAAGAAGTAAGGAAGATGAGTGCACTCACCTGAAATCATCATGAACCCTACCTTACCCACCAATTTGCAATGCATTTTGGAGTTAATTATCCACTTCCTTCTATAAAACAAAAACAAAAATTTCACATTGTGAAAAAACACGAACCTCACACATGCATAAATAATAGATCCCCAAAGAAACAAAGAGAAGGAAAGTAAGGAGACAAAAGGGGTAATTGTTTTGCTCAAGGTCAAAGTGAACAAAAAACCTACCTCTTTTTTTTTGTATCTCCAATATATGATGATTCATAGAAGAACATTTCCCCCCACCCATCAACGCAACATTTTACTAAAATTCCCCCTCTCTCAACACACACAAACTCTTAGAACACATAACAGCTGATTCATTGATGCGTCTCTTCCTCTTAATATGGACGAGACCGGTTGCCCCCGTGGTAGTTTCTGTCTGGTCCTGAACCATAGTTATCTCTTCTTCTATCTCCCCCACCACCACCACCGCCACCATAGCCACCCCCTCCTCCTCCTCTACCACCGCCTCTGCATCATCCACAAGTTTTGCAAGGACCACAATTATTACCAAATACTAAAACCAGGTTACTGCTGAAGATGAAGTGACTCAAACACAACAAGGTCAAGTCTTATAAAGCATGCAGGACCAACTGAAGAAGCAAAACCTATATGGGTAATTAAGCCTCAACAAATGAATCCCTCTTCACACACCAAAAGCAGCCACAGCTAAAAGTTACAAGATATGTTAAACTACATAGATATTTCCTACGGAAAAACCATAGACCTAAGGCATAGTTTGATGGCATAAAGAAATCCGTACCATTTCTGTCATACCCAGATGAGTCTACCAAGTAGGTCCCGAGAAGGAAACAAGGCCCATACAGTTTTTATAGACAAGTGACATAAAACCAGAATAGCATAAAAACATATTCCCAACTAAAATTATACAGCTTATAGCCTAAAACAACTAGAGGACAGAAACCTATAAGATGGAGTACTAGCGGTGGCAGCTAAATGGTCACGAGAAAGAAAATGTAAAGTACTGATAGAGAATCAGGACAGCTACCTCTGGTCAAAGGCAGGAGCACGGGGAGCAGACTTCTCTGCCATCGATACACCGATCTTGTTCCCTCTCATTTCATAATCTGCAAAACCATTCACCATCGTTCATTAGAAAGAGCTAATAAGTGATTCAATATACTAGATAACAATCCAATGGTACTTACTGTTGAAAAAGCCGCCTGCAGAGTGTGCGGCACTAGGATCTTCATAAGTCAGACAGGCGTCACCTTTATATTTTCCCTTCTCATCAGTGTATAGCTTGATATTATAGGGCCACTGATCTTTGTAACCCCGCTTCTGCTTAACTCTTCCAACCTATTATAGATCCAACAGGAAGTACACTCCCAATCATCAAACCAGTAAACAAATACAGAAACAATAACCCATGGCAAGGAAAACGTCTATTCCAAAAAGTAAATACACAACGGATTTAAAAGAGACCAGTGTTATTACTTGGCCAATGCCACCAAAGAGTTCCTGGAGTTCATCAGTGGTCACATCCGGAGGTAAATTAGAGATGTATATTCTGGGATTATCACAAGTATCATCACAATTCCCATCGCACTGCTTGACTTTTTCAGCAGCTGCATCTCCATAACTAGTCTCCTGGCGTCGAGTAGCACTACCACCATCATAGCCACCACCTCTACCACCACGACCACCAGTGCCCAGTGCATCACCGCCATAACCCCCTGTGGAACCACCATATGACGGGGGCCCACCAGCATAGCTTGAAGGCGGGGGAACTGCTTCCATTCCATATCCCGAGGGTGGAGGGTAACTCCCAGAACCATCGTAGGATGGAATTGCTGCAGCAGGAGGTGGAGGAGGAGCCTGACCATAAGAACCATTATCCCTATGTTGACTATTACTACCATAAGAGCCACCACCACCACTGCTTCTACTGCCACCATCATATCTACTACTCTCATAGCTCCTACCACTATCACTTCTACCTCCACGACCACCCCCACGATCACTGGCACCTCCACCTCGGCTATACCCACCACCTCCTCGATCACCAGTACCAGAAGGAGCAGGTGCACCACACTTGTTACATTCAACTCTCCTTGCAAAGTTCACGTTCCCACAACTATATACAAACAGTTTCGAGTGTAAACAATTTCAAAACATACTTCCAGAAAGGAATCCAACAGCGAATCCAATTTCATTACACAGGCAGAAAGAATAGATCCCAGATAAACCAAAGATTAATGCGAAGATTACCTAGGGTTAGGACAACGCCAATCTCCATCTCTGCCGCCACCATCTCTGCCACCACCACCTCTGCCACCGCCGCCACCTCCTCTTCCACCGCGATCACCTCCTTGATATCCACCACCGCCACCGCCTGAATCAAATCAAATCAAATCAAATCATGACCAGATGGAAAGAAAGTAAAGATTTAACTGAAGAAACCAAGCAACAAATTAAGAAATCTAAAGATCCGCAAGGAAAAATCCGACAGATCTAGAACAATCTAAATCACATACCTCGATTTCCTCTACCGCCGCCGCCGTAACCACCGCGTCCGCCGTATCCACCTCCGCCAGACGCACCGCGTCCTCCATATCCAGCATCACCGCCTCCATAACCTCCACCTCCGCCGTATCCATCGCCACCGTACGACGGGAGAGGCGCACCTCCGCCGCCGTCTTGATTGTACATCCCAGCCATGACCTAGGGTTTGCTGTAGACAACAGGCCAAACTCTTAGCTAATTTGTGAGCCTTTTCAGACGTTAAAAATAATGTCGCGTGCTACTATTTATATTTCTCTCACGTATAGAGACGGCACTCTTAAATTCTTATAATCTTATCTTTACCGACCGGGTTTCCAAAACAACTGGACTTATACAAACGATGTCGTCCCAAAGGCCCATAAACATCCAATGTTATTAAGCCCAGCCCAATAACAGTTTTAAACTTTTAATGTGGGCTTATGTGGAGAATTGAAGAATTTCATTGGTACAATCATATATCCTCAAGCCTCAAGGAGAGGCAAAATCCAAAATTTGTGTAACTACAACTTCAATTAGGTCCAGACAGTAGTAAGAATATGAGGAGAGACCAGCTCTGAAAGAAAATAGGAATGTGAGAAGATGAATGAGAAGTGTCAAGTTGAATCCAGAACCTGCAATTATCCTCAGAAGGATCAACGGTAGTGATCAAACCAAGCCCACCAAAGTTGCAGCTTTCTGCACTGTGGTCGTTTTGCTGATACAAGCTATTGAACGCATATGACACATTGCCTGGCCATCCAATGCCTGAACATGACCCACCGGGAAGGATCGAGGTGCAGTCCGAGACAGCACACGCCTCTAACGCTTTTGCTGAAGCGTTTGACAAGTCCATGTTATTGTTCACAACACACCACTTAGGAGGAAGGTACTGAACATTCTGCGCGTTTACCAGTTTCTTTGAGTTATGGTTGAAACTGAAACTGTATTTAGCTTGACCATCGAATGTGAACACCCCCCAGTGCCTCTCAAAGTTCCCAGAAGATAAGTTTCTCTGATCTTCGTCCAAGAGGCTTTCAATGTAGGTTTCAACTGGAGGGCGAAGCATGGAACCTGTCTTTTTCTCCAAGTGACCCATCAGTCCTTTCAAGAACGCCTCAGCAGTTGGTGATGTGGCATTGACTGCTCCATCTGTAGGCCAACCGATCTTTGAGACAAAGATATCCATCTCTGGGAACCCAATACTGGACAATGCAGAGACAAGTGTGTCGTAGCTCAGATCAAAGCTGTTTCTGTAGCTTCTACGCCCGTCTTTGTGAGCTTGTGCTGTTTCTTTGAAGAGGCTAAAGTCGAGGGAGATGTTCTTGTTCTGGTGAAAGCTTAGAAAAGGAGAGATTGTCACAAAGAAGGGAGAGTGATGCCTTGTGAGAAAAGACAGGAGTTCGATCATTGTCTTGTTGAGGTCAGTCCTAAAGTGTCCTGAAGAAGGTCGACCGGATTCAGAAAGAAAGGAGTCAAAGCTGGAGGGGACTACGACCTTCACTTCACTTGCCAAGCTTGCCTTTGCTAAAGCATTTTGGATGTTCATAGCTGCTCCAATGACAAAAGGCCTATACTGATTGCCATAGCTCTGGAGAAATGGCTCATCTCCAACTGCTACATACCTACAAATCAATCCAAAGTGAAGAACCATCCTTTAATGATAAGTTCACAATAAAAAAGATTGGCATTGAAACAAATCCGGCTGAGCAATTTCTATATGTGAGTATAAACACGCACCAAGATTGTCATTGAAAATAATAGAATTGAGTGTTTCACAATTTGAGTTTCAAAACATTATGAGGAAAGCATTTCTCTTTGGTGCAGCTGCCTGTAAATCCTCTGCTAAAAAAGTAGAGGAGAAGAGGAGAATCAAGCATGTGTTCTTGTGAAACCAACCAAACACTGAACTAAAGGATTATCCGTTTCCTGTCCGTTTGCTATAAAGTTTTCTACAATAGCATTGCACGGACGAAACGAAGTTTAAATATTACCACTTTGAAAAGAAAAAAAGAAAAAAAAACGGAAGATACAAAGCATAATCGTGGAAAGAAAAACTCTAAATAGCACGAAACTGGTCTAAAAGGGAAATTTCCAGCTTGAGGACCCAAAATCTAGAGATATCCATACTTGCAAAAAAAAAAAAAAAAGGTAGCTACGTATTTGGAAAAGCGGAAGAGAAGGAGAAAGAAGATACTCGATTCGAACTCTGTTTCCGCCGTCGAAGTAACGAGTGACATTGTCATGGACCCAGCTCTCTGCTACTTTTCTGGATGCATTCAAGCTCTTGATCATGGAATTAGGGATTCCTACAGTGACGCCAATGCTGGAACCAGAGAGCGCTCGGAGAACTTTTGGGTCGGCGTCGAAGAGCTTCACTTTGGCAATGCCGTTGGATTTCAGAAGCTCTACAACCTTGGAAGGCGGAAGAGAGTGCGAAGCTTCCGTTCCCCAGTTCACGCCGACCGCTCCGACGGTAGTTCCCGTCAGGCTCAACTCCGCCGCGACGGCGAGGAAGAGGAGAAACAGCCGACGAGCCATCAAATTCAATGAATCTCCTTGTTCCGCGATAATATCGGGCCGAGAAGTTCCATGTTGAGGAAAAAAAGAGAACTACGTGCCGTTTTACGACTGAGCCAGTCCACTTTGACTACCAAAACGACATGAGGTTTAAACATTGGGCTTTACATTTCACTACTTGGGCTTTACATTTCACCAGCAGCCACTAATCATCATTCATCACCCATAAACCAATCACCTCGTGTTGTTCAAAAAACGAATCACCTCGCGTAATCCCGATTTGGCCACGTGGCAGCAGTCGAATCTCGAGTTTTCAGACAGCTATAGTCTATAGAGAGAGAGAGAGAGACAGAGAGTGTGTCTGAAACAGAAATTGTCTGAAACTGAGAGAAAACGCTCTAATCAAACCATCCATGTCGACGGAAAGAGAAGTAGTCTGCGTCACCGGCGCCAGTGGTTGCATCGGCTCGTGGGTGGTCCACCTTCTCCTCGGCCGCGGCTACTCCGTCCATGCCACCGTGAAAAACCTCCGTAATCTTTACGAATTCCCTTTGTCGATTACGCCTCCGGACACCAGATCACCTCCTAACCGCCATGAATTTGTTAAATTTTTGATGCAGAGGACGAGAAAGAGACGAAACATCTAGAAGCCCTTGAAGGTGCGGCCACGCGGCTCCATCTATTCGAGATGGATCTCCTGCAATACGACACCGTCTCAGCCGCTGTCAACGGATGTGCCGGCGTATTCCACCTCGCATCGCCCTGTATCGTCGACAAAATCCAAGATCCCCAGGTTCTATATATTCTCTGTATCTTAGCTTTGCATGTACCAATAGTTAGTTCACTTTAAAGATGCATGTGTGTTTACAGAAGGAACTACTTGACCCGGCGGTTAAGGGGACCATAAATGTACTGACGGCGGCGAAAGAAGCCGGCGTTAGGAGGGTTGTGGTGACGTCTTCGATATCAGCGATAACTCCAAGCCCCAACTGGCCTGCCGATAAGATCAAGAACGAGGAATGTTGGGCTGACCAAGACTACCTCACCCAAAATGGAGTATGCATGTTTCTTTAATTAAGATCTACTGATTTGCATCTTCTTGATTACCTTATAGATGATAAAAATTTCTTTGAGATGAGTTTGGTTCTTGTGTTGTTGGGTAGTTGTGGTATCCACTGTCGAAGACGCTTGCTGAGAAGGCAGCTTGGGAGTTTGCAGAGGAGAAGGGACTGGATGTGGTTGTGGTGAATCCAGGCACTGTCATGGGTCCTGTCATTCCTCCATGCCTTAACGCTAGCATGCTCATGCTTCTACGCCTTCTTCAGGGTATTCTCTTTAGTTTTGTCCAACTATATATCAACACATATTTGAATGGGTCTGAGTGACAAGTCTCTTTTTCAATGATACACAGGGTGCACAGAGACATACGAGAACTTCTTCATGGGTTCTGTGCATTTCAAGGACGTGGCATTAGCCCATATTCTTGTCTACGAGAACCCATCTGCAAAAGGAAGGCACTTGTGCGTCGAGTCCATCTCTCACTACGGTGATCTTGTAGCTAAAGTAGCTGACCTCTATCCCAATTACAATGTCCCCAAGTAAGCAAGTCACAAACTCTCTTTCAAACCACACGCTATATAATATAGAGAGAGAGATTTCAATAACCTGCATTGGAAAACCTCTTAGGTTGCCGAGAGAGACTCAACCAGGTTTACTCCGAGCCAAGAACGCAGCAAAGAAGCTGATCGAATTGGGGCTGGAGTTCAGTTCCATGGACGAAATCATCAAGGAAGGTGTGGAGAGTCTTAAAAGCAAAGGATTTCTCTCTTAATTCACCTGTTTGATTGAGCAATGAACAAAATCTGGAGGCAGCAGAAACATATCATATGATTTTGCAAAATTCTAATAAATAAGCTAGACTATGATATGCATCTGACTGATTTTATTATGGTGTGTGAATCTATCATCTTTGCAAAAGTAATTCATAGTTTTCGTAATTTCTATTACAATTTAAGCAACTATCAACTGTTAGACAAATAAAAAAACAAAAAAAACCAACAACAACCATCAACTTGTTAAAAATTGGAAATTTATCTGGACCCGGAGAGAATAGAAAGAGAGAATAATATAAGAAGAGAAAGATTTATTGAGGTGTGATTTTACAAACGAACGAACGTTCGTATATATAGAGAAATAAAAGTGATTTACTATGCTGCATAGTGACAGTGGGTTCCACATAAATAATATTATACGACGGCAGCAGCCGTTTTTGTTGAAGATTCATAACACTCCCCCTTGGAGACCAGTGTCACTCTCGTCTCTTGCGTGTTTCTTTGTTGCCTCATTAAAAACCTTTCTAGAAAAACCCAGTGGGAAAAACCATAGTAGGTAAAAAGAGTACAACCACGCAAA
>OVAY01000652.1:2504-49014 GCA_900406395.1 Kernera saxatilis
TCAAATCAAGACCAAACTAACAAAGACTCACAACTAATTAACTGACTTCATGGTTATATAATAATTGAAAAAATTGAGATTTTTTGAGATTTTTTGAGTTTTTTCGCTGGAAAATTCTAGGTTGTCTCATTTTATTCTAAACAAAACAAGAATTTCGGAAATTTTTGAAAGGATTTATGTAAAAATGTAATTGTAATGGTTCCGATTTGGATGGTTTGAGAAAATTTGTCATGTAATTGACAAATTCGTATGGGTTTTATCGAGGAAATCTAGGGGTTTTTTTGTTCTGTACTTCTATAGTTCTATTCTTTTATTAAGATCCCTTTGAACGTTTGTTACTAAACTGTGAAAAAAATACATCGCCAAACTTGTACAATTTAGAATATGTATTTTGTTTTAGTTTAGCTTTGTAGATATCTCAAAAATCAATCTAAAGTTAGAGTTTTTGTGGACGTGTCTTCAGTTTCCTTTTCACGTTTAGTGTAGTAATATCTCATCCTTTGAATGTGCAGATGGGGCAATGATGAGCAACATAGATTATTCTGACTTGTGTCAAGCGGAGGTAATTTTTTCTTTCTTTCATTTTTTACCATACTGTAAGATTATAAAAATTTATCATTCAATTAAAAAGAGAATAGTTCTGATTTTACATAGGGTGTATTGGTAGGATTTTTTTTTTTTTTTTTTTGCTTTTTATGGTAAAATACACATAAATTTTTTTATGTTTATAGATTTTGACAGTTCTATTAATTTGTTGGCAAAATTGTTGATCAGCTTTTGGTGGTGGTGACAATGATTCTTGCAATGGAGATTAGAAAACGGATTATGCACATAGAAGGTTAGTTTTCTTTTTAAAAAAAAAATATATTTCGCGAAGTATATTTTATTTATAATAAAAATCATTTAAATGTTTCAATTTTTAATATTAATTAAAAAAATTAAATGATATACATAGTTGTGTAAACTAACCGGACATGGAATCTTGTCATTGATCCGTCAATGATCGTTAGAGATTTTCAGAGTTCAATTTGTTTTCACACCTAATGTAAATCAATTATTTTTTAACTAATATGGCTAAAAATAATATATGAATTAAAACATAAAGAAATCTAATAAAATTTGAACGCTTTACAAATTAAACTCGTTTATATTTTGAATGGTTTTCGAGGGTCACATGCATTGCGAAACTTGTGCGACGGAAGTCAAGAAATCAATTGTGGAAATGGAAGGTTAGTTTTTTTTTTTCTCTTTACTTCTATAATTCTAATGAAATATATCTCACACACAATCCAAACCAATTAACAAATTTCAGTTTGCGAATTAATTCTAAAAAATAAAACTCTTTCACAAGTCCCATAATGATCATAAAGGTTCTCAGTTCTCACAAGAGTGTTGATGTTTATTATCTCTAAATAAAAAATTAAAAAAGTCTCTGAAATCCTCCCAATCCATCCATGATCTTAAAAAGTGGAATGATCAATGTGTGACAATAACAGAATGCAAAACGAAATTGGAACCAACGTCCCATCAATGACATGACAATCCAGGAGAAATACTTTCCTGCTACTTCTCTTTCCCTTTAAAAAGCCTCCGATTATGTAGATCTCTGAACCAATTGAAAAACTGGTTTGATTTGGGATGTTAAAAAAGAAACAAAAGATGAAATAGAGGCAATTATCGGTTTGGGAATTGGGGCAAGCAGTGGCGGAACTAGAAAAAAAAATTGTTGGGGTCATACTCAATTTAATATTGCTTTATGGGTGCAAAGAAACCATTGTTGCGGAAGATACTGGGGCAACTTAACAAAAATAGACTAATTCACCTCAATAATCATACAATGCATAAGCTTATAAACAAAAATTTAAAAATTTGTGAGGGTCAGCTGACCCCCTATCACCAATGTGCCTCTGCCCCTGGGGGCAAGTATGATGAACCAGTGAGGATTATGGTTTTTTATTCAGGTTTAAACAGCAGATATAGAGGCAATTATCGGATCGTGTTGCATCGAACTCAAGGCAAGAGATGAATGATCGAAAACACTTGAAAACGAAAGATAAGTCTGGACGATGGATTTTCGAGATACGAGCCAAACAATTGATTTTTAACAATTTATTCGGAATTTCGAATGCATTGTTTTTAAAGAATCCTTGGCGGTTTTTAATTTTAGTTACGAATAATTAGGATCACACAATGCCCCGATGATATAATTCAATTTAATGAATAATTGAGAGGATTTTTTTCGAATTACCTTTTTTCTTATAGTGTGCTAATAAAAGTGGCAGCACGTGATCACTGCTTAAATAAACGTTGGTAAAAGTCTTTATTAGTTTTGATGGCTTCACATGGTGTTGTGTCAGAGAAAAGAATATGATGGACCATAATTCTAGTGCTTTGTTATATTCTATTTTTCCCATAAACATTTCCTTTTACCTCCTGCAATACTAATCCCTCATACACGAAAAATATTTGAATATTTCTGTTAAACTTAAACCCGAACAATAATTTTCTTATTGATTTTGAAATTTGATTGAACTACACCACTTGTTATTTCCCCTAGACGTTACACGTGGCAGCTTATGTGAATTCGCGACTCCTACAGAAGAAGCTTCCAGATAAAGTGAGACCGTGAGGGGAACAAAAAAGGGCAAAAGCGTCAATTTATACCATCGGTTAATCACTATGGGGAAGTGAAAAGAAGGTGAAGGGTGTTAAAAACTGAGAAAGAGAGTAAAGAGTAGTCTTCTTCTTCTTCTTCTTCTTCTTCTCTGCAATTTTCTCTTCTCTTCGATTTGTTGCCGAGAAAAAGCAATCAGCGTTTTGCTTGCTAGAGAAGGAGATTGTTATGGAGAGAAACACTCCGGTGAGAAAGCCGCACACATCCACCGCAGATCTGCTTACTTGGTCGGAGGTTCCGCCGCCAGATTCTCCTTCCTCCGCTTCTCGCTCCGCCGTCCGTTCTCACCAGGTACACACGGTTTCGCTCCAGGAAATTCCGTTTCCTCTGACTTGATTTGTGCAATTTTTGTTTTCCTCTCTTTGTTTCAATTTTGGTTTTGGGTTATGTGTGTGGTAGCCCTCGGATGGTATCAGCAAAGTGGTGTTTGGAGGTCAAGTGACGGATGAAGAAGTGGAGAGCTTGAACAGAAGGTGAGAATTAACTACCTTGTTCTCTATCGCAGTTTCCATTTTCACCATTTCTGTTTTGATTTCTTTTGGGTTTAGTTTCCAATTTTGTCTTACGGCCTCGCAATAAATACAGCTAGTGTGAGCCAATAATCTGAATTTGTACTGTTACCTCAAACCAATTAGTACGCATATATCTGATTTTTTTTTGGTTTCTGGTACTCTGAATTGAATTTGTCGATGAATAATGGATAATACTATGTTTGTGTTATTTTTCATGGAGAGAGTTGAGAGAACTGGTCATTCACAAACGAGCAGTCATAGAGAGAAAATCTTGGGGTGCAAGGATTCTTGATGTTGCATTGTATAGCTTCTTGGTATTTATGCGAGTATAATTATGTTGCGTCAGGAAACCTTGCTCAGAACATAAAAGGAAGGAGATAACTGGCAGTGGTATCTTTTCTCGTAACGAAGAAGGTGTTGCATCAGAGCTCTCTAGTGCCCCAAGCGGCCGGATATATCAGGTTTCAACTTTTTTTAATTCATGTTTAGAGATTTAGATTGTTCTGTAATGTATTAGTTCTAATCCTAAAACACTTGATTTAACCTTCAGCAAGCACTTAGTGGTATAAGCCATATATCATTTGGTGAAGAGGAGGACTTATCTCCTAAAAAGCCCATTACTTTACCTGAGGTTGCGAAACAGCGAGAGCTCAGTGGGACAATAGAAAATGAATCAGCTTCAAAGCTGCAGAAGCAGCTCTCTGATGCTAAGTATAAAGAGATCAGTGGACAGAACATCTTTGCACCACCACCTGAGATAAAACCTCGATCTGGAACAACTCGAGCATTGGCATTAAAGGACAATTTCAACCTCGGAGCTGAATCTCAAAGCGTAAGACCTTTCCATGTGTTTCTTTGCATATCTAAAGCACTCTTACTGTATATAGCCTAATCCGAGAAACTATATGTTCGCAATTCTTCAGTCTGCTGAAGAAGACTCATCTGTGAAGACAGCAAAGAAGATTTATGACAAGAAATTCGCAGAACTTTCAGGGAACGACATATTCAAGGGAGATGCTACGTCATCTTCTGTTGAAAAGCATCTGAGTCAAGCGAAGCTGAAGGAGATAGGAGGAAACAACATATTTGCAGATGGGAAGGTAGAGTCAAGAGACTATCTAGGCGGCGTCCGTAAACCGCCAGGTGGCGAGACAAGTATAGCCCTTGTTTAAAACTCTTTATCTTACGTTAACATCGTACCTCTTTAAAACCGGGATTGATCCGTGTGTGTACTTGTGGTATCCCATACACTTAAGCTCGAAGTGTGATTTGTGTTATGCAGTCTCGCTGGTTACTTGGTTATGGTGACTATTATTTATTCAGTTGTGTTTTTAGCCGTTAGGACTTTCTAATGTATCTCCTTTAATAGTTCACAATTTCGAACTTAGACTGTTCGGAGATTATTAGTACTGCTACGTTGTTACTTGAGTCGAAAGCTATTGTTTTATTTTTCCGGGTCTGCCCAAACCGGGGAACCAAAGTAAGTAATTTGATATGTAACAGAACAGTGTCTCTAGCATGACGGAGTCAAATAATCTTTAAAAAAATTAATACAGTATTAACACAAAAGTTATGACTAACTAGTGATATTTCAATGTGGAGTAAGTCAGCATCTACAACGTAAAATTTTATCTAAAAACTCAAAAGCTTGACGAAATGGTTTATATATTTTTTTAAAAAAAAGTTATGTAGTAGCTATATACGCACACTCAAATGAAAAGTTATACTCTATTTTGCATATGCTAATTTAGGCAATATCGGAATAGACAAAAGGAAATAAAAATGGGAGAAAAAAAAGAGAGTTGGAAAATGAAGAGAAGAGTTTGATGCCTTTGCTACTTTGGAAAAAAAGAAGATGCTTTAGGGTCTAAAAATAGGAAAGAGGAGTAGTTTCCAAGAAGTTGGATCGGACGAGTAAGATGCGATGGGCCTCTCGTTAACTTCCACATTTGTGCCTTTGGAAAACCAAGTCACTTTGACATCGCTATTGCTTTTATATCTTCTGTTTTTCTTTTTCTTAATAAAATAGATATCTTTAAAATTCGTTATTCATCACTACGTTGAAATCATTATATTTCACTTTTTAAAATTAAAAATGTACAACTAAATTTGATTTCTGAAACAGTTTTTACTGTTTTAACATCCATTTTGCTTTGACTATACCGTTTCTAAATGAAATAGCACACATATTTACAACGTTTTTGAAACGTATATTCCTACCACGTAACAGAGTTATTATCTTTACAATCATGGTAACTTTAAATTTTAATGTATTATTTTAAATATTTACCACATACTTTATTAAGGAATATAGATATGTTGTTTAGTAGAATACTTCTTTAATTTAAGAAAGTTTTACCGATTCAAAACCTAAAGATAATTTAAGAAGATCTAGTCTAAATCTATAATTGTTGATTTAGTCATTAGATCAAAATCTATAATTGTTGATTTAGTCATTAGATCAAAATCTGTAAAAATAGATAACCGATTATTACGTCAAAATAGAAAATCATGGAGAAATCTACGTTGTCTTATTTATATCTTTACCAAAAAAATAATAATTAATCACTTACTTAATAGTTAATCCGAAACTGTTTAAGAGAAAAAAACGTAGCCAAAAGAAGATAAATATATACTAATATTTTCGAGTTAAATCAGAACACACTTTCTCTACTCTACCTCACCTCTCTCGCTATATTCTCCTCCTTAACGACTCTGTGACTCTGAACCTTTCACTTTCGTTTTAATGGCGTAAACGACGATTTTACTGTAAAGAAAAACCAAACTAACTAACCTTAGTATCGTCTTTCTTCTTCTAAAAAAAATCATAGTATATTTTATCTTTGTTCTGTTGTTTGTTTTGAATCAGAGAGATATATAATGAAGATGGGTGAGTTTCGAGAAGCTTCTGTTTCCTCGTCTCCTTCGTCTCCTCTACGAACACCATCGCATTCTCCGAACCTGAATCTTCTTCGTCAAAACTTGTTTCATGGAGACTTCTCTTCCAGCAACAGATTCTCTTTCAATTCAACGTCCGTTTATTCTCTCTCGAGTTCCTTCTCTAACGGATTCTCTTCTCCCGAGGATAGTTCTTCTCCGTTCGCTTCTCCTCCGTTTAACGGGATTATTCCTAAGCAAAACCACGCTTCTTCGCCAGTCACTTATCATCATCATGATTCACTGTTTCATAAGGGTCATGAGAAGAGTGCTAATGGTGATGATTTGGGTCTGTGTGAAGATCTCTACCGTATGAAAATCAGGGAAGGTGTTGAAGAAGATAAACTCCGTTACGGACCAACCGAGACTTGCAGGGATCCTCTCGGCTCGATTCCTGAGTCGGATCACTCGGATTTCACTCTAGATCCACTCTGCAATTTCGGAAAATACGAAACGAGTTTTTCGCCTAAACACTATGAGCCGAGCAACAATGGAGTCGTTTTCGATGGTGGGTTTGTCTCCGGAGGCTTTCCATGTGGATTCTTCCGTACACCAAAGGAGTCTTGTGACTCATGGTTGAACAACAATCAAAACAACTCTGGATTTGATCAAAGCAAAATTAACCCTCATCAAATTCCAGATTCAATAGCCAATTCTCGGCAAATTGGATGGCCTAGCTACTCGAGCAGTAATGGTGGTGGTAACAGTCCTTACATCAACGGCCATGAGATCTTCGGATCGGGTATGAATCGAGGAGGAATTAGAGAATACTCAGCTTACTCGCCGCCACAACAACCCGAGGTTTCGAATAATCATCAAGGCTACAGAGCAAAAACATCAGATATGTTGCCATTGTTCTGCCAAGGAACTCAAGTTCCTTATTCTTCTGCTGCTAAAGTCTCTGAACCATTTACCTCCGAGGAGAGTTTCTTCATGGAAGGTAAAAGCTTGGATCGTCAGAGAACCGGTACTCGGGCATTGATGCCTGATCATGGAAATACTGCCGAGAGCCTGCCTAACATGTGTGACATTCAGGGATATATATACTTAATGGCTAAAGATCAACACGGATGTCGATTCTTGCAGAGGATTTTCGATGAAGGAACTTCTGTTGATGCGATGATTATATTCAATGAAGTTATCGCTCATGTCGTTGAGCTTATGATGGATCCCTTTGGGAATTACTTGATGCAGAAACTTTTAGATGTTTGTACTGAAGAACAAAGGACACAGATTGTGCTCGTGGCAACTGCTGAGCCTGGTCAACTTATCCGGATATCCCTCAACGCATACGGGTAAAGAAATTACGGTCTAAAAATATCATTTTTTATTCTTCTGATGTTTGATATCATAATGCTTAAAACTTGTTTTTGATTATCTTTTGTTCTTATAGTACTCGCGTTGTTCAGAGATTAGTGGAAACAATCAGAACCGGAAAGCAGATTTCTCTGGTGAAATCGGCGCTGAGACCTGGTTTTCTCGACTTGATCAAGGATTTAAATGGAAACCATGTGATTCAACGTTGCTTGCAATGCCTTAGCACTGAAGATAACAAGGTCAGATAATGAAAGCCATTTCCTTTAACTCTCTAAACTCTTGATCTTCAGATCATATTAGTTAAACTTTGTTTTTGTTTTTGGCAGTTTATCTTTGACGCGGCAACAAAGTTCTGCACTGAAATCGCAACACACCGACATGGATGTTGTGTGCTCCAAAAATGCATTGCTTATTCAATGAGACAACAACGAGAGAAGCTGATCGCTGAGATATCTAGAAACAGTCTCCTCCTTGCTCAAGACCCCTTTGGGTAAAATGATCGAACACATGGTCTTCATCACACACACAAATCAATGTGGACAAAAATCTTAAAAAACACTTTTTTTTTTTTGGATGATGAATATATTGCAGGAACTACGCAGTCCAATTCGTTATAGAACTGAGGATTCCATCAGCGGTAGCGATGATGCTGGCTCAGTTAAAAGGACATTACGTTCAGCTTTCGATGCAGAAATTCAGCAGCCACATGGTGGAACGATGTCTCATGCATTGTCCAGAGAGTCGTCCACAGATCGTGCGTGAGCTCGTCTCTGTTCCTCACTTCGATCAGCTTCTTCAGGACCCTTACGCTAATTTCGTCATCCAAGCCGCTCTTGCCGCCACAAAGGTACCAACTTTCTTGCCCTTAACCATTACAATACGGTTTCTTTTCGGTTTAATCGGTTTTAACTTCTTTTGCTTTATGAAATATTTCCCGGTTGAGTTTCCGGTTTGAAAATTAACAAAATATTGTTTTTTTTTTGTAAAGAAATGACGTTAGAACTTTGTTGGAAGATTCGAAATATAACTTGAGATAAAGATTGATTTTTAAGGATGTGTAAAACTGGAACAGGGTCCACTTCATGCTTCACTTGTGGAAGTCATAAGGCCACATTCGATTCTGCGTAATAATCCATATTGCAAGAGGATTTTCTCGAGGAATCTGTTGAAGAAGTGAAGGATGATCTGCGCTTGAGTCTGTAATTTCAAAAATCTGTTGTTGTTTTTGTTTTTTCTTCCCCAAGCTCCCTCTGTTTTTCGTATGTTCTTATGAATAATCTCTGGACAATGGGGTCTAGATCCAGAGAGGAAGAGCTCAGTGTTTTTTTTTTTTTTTCTTCTGTATTGCTCTGTTGTTGTTTTTGTCTCAGCTAATTTTGGGTTATGGGAATGGAATTTCATGTTGTAAAAAACCGGGTTTCTTAACCCGGTTTAGTCTTTAAATAAATTATTCTGGATACATAATTCTACTTCTAATCAAATTTTTTTACCCGAGTATTTAGTTATTCTGACCTTTGCTCATTCTTCAATTATTTTAGTACTAAACTCTTATTCTTCTGAAACTGTTTAGATAGTTTTTTTTTTAACATCGAAACTGTTTAGAGAGTTTATATCTTGTTCTTTCTTTTTTTTTGCTTCAAATCAATATAGATGTTTTGTTTTAATAAAAATGTACATTAAAATATTCAATTTAATAATAAATATTATACGATTTTTGAAAAAATGTTTTCGCAATTTTTCAATAAAAAAATGGTTCCATGATTTTCTCGTCAAAAGTGAATATTGAATATAATGATTAATTGATTACATGCATATTTTTGTTTGAAATAATACCTTATAGAAATCTTTAGAACCCGTTGTGGACCAAAAAAAAAAAAGAATTAAGATGATAGATGTTAGCAATTCATATAATCATTTTACACGTCGCTGCTCCAAGATTTATATGGGCTTTGTGTTTTAATGTAGCCCGAGTTAATTGGCCATGCCCAGCCCAATCAAAGCTTAATTCTCGACTATACAAGAGCCTTCTCAACCTTTCCATTAATTTTCTGTCTTTGAGAATCAGTTGTGGAGAACCCAAAAAAAAAGCATTATAGAAAAATAGTACAATTAATGTTATGGTTACATTAATTAGCAACTTGAAAAGATGGAGAGAGTTATTAGGGCTATATTTTCAACGAAGCCGTTGAAATAGGTTTAGCCCATTTTAAGTGCCTCAACTCTCTCCGATCCCAATGATAAACAAACTCTATAGTAAAGCGGTAAACGATGTATGATCAGGGGTGTAATTGTGTATGATACACCTTTCTTTACACAAAAATATAAAATTAAAATAAACCCAAAAAATCCCTCAATGATCAGTTGAATTAAAACAATAGTATTGTAAAATCAAATTACAGAGAATTAACCAAAAAAAAATTCAAATTACAGAGAGAGAGGAACGGGATAAGTTTGCATATGTTTCCGTTATTTCTTTGTACCTAATTCTCAATTCATATTTTTCAGGCACAGTATTGTTAGTCTAGTTTTTTTTGTCTGTAGCAGCACGAACTTAAATATTTTATTCTCCTAATGCCTTTTATATTTTGATCAAATATAATATACAGTAGTATAAATTAATGATAAGGATAAGCACAAATAGTCTATATGATTATATATAGCATATCTATGTTTTGCCGGGAGACTATTCAAAACTCGAATATATTTCCATTGCATTCTAAATGTTCTTTGACATAATTTATGGGTGATGCATTTATTTCACATTATCAACACATCTTCTCAAACCTAATTCTTGGGCAAATCAACCGTAATCAATAACAACATATACCCTATTTAATGTTCATCATCACATGCATTTTGTTTTCAAACAAATTGTTTACTTGTATAGACTTTACATTATAAGTTCTTTTTCTTGTTATATCTTGTTGATTATCTTACATTACAGAAGCCGATCGTATAACAAGGTAATTAACACTATAAGAGTCGAGAGTCAAGACGACTTAAAACAACACAAATGGGTCAAAACTCAAAAGCCGTGCGTATAGAATGTATGGACTCTCACGCATTCGTAATTCAGATGGTTCGATCATAGATATATGACAAAATTTACTACTTATTATTTTCTATTGACAAGTAGATATATACTTCAATGCATATACTTGAATTTTGCATTTATTATAAACGGGTAGACAAGTACTGAATATTTAATTCTTCCACCAGGAAATAACAACTAATTTATTTCAGAAAATAGTTATATATTAACTGAGGAACTCAGAATTATGATTCCATCCAACCATGTAGTTTAATTTATGTTATTGATGATTCGTTGTAGCTTTCAAACACATTTTTTCTATTTCTTATATATTTCAATTTATGAAATTAAGACTTTATAGTACGAAATAAATTGAAGAGAAGAGACATGAATCTTAATTGTGGTTGCATGCATGGAGGAGCGGATGTTGGGAGCTTTAAAAGCTTGTTCTCCCATCCTTTAAAAGTTTATAGTATTTTTTTTTTTTCATTTTTATTAGTATAATATTTTATATTTGTCTTAATGAAAATTAGGCTCTGTTTATGCATGAGTTTAAACTCTAAAGGCTAAGGACTGATCTTTTCAAACATAAATGTTTGTGTTTATGTGGTACGTACTCTGTTAGTCTGCTACTAGTTGAAGTATCATGCATGTTTACATTTTTAAAAAAAAAATCAAAATAGTATATGCACAAACGCAAAACACGAATGACATTTATTCTTTTACTGGAGTTTGTTTTAGCAATACAATATCATATGATGTCTACGTACAAAATACACTTACTCCTAAATGTTATGTTTGTTTTGAAAGTAAACACAATAATTTAATTCACAAACATAAAGACAATCAAACTATGAACTAACAGAATATAATGGCTTATACGTCTTGATTCCTAATTTGAAATATGCATATAAAGTTAAAGGCATGATCACCTTAATTTGAACAAAATTTACAAGTGTGCTACCTTCTTTTTTTTTCGAAAAAGGTTTGCTGAGTGAAGCTATCTTTAATTCATTTCATATGATTGAGATTCGCAATTATAAGTGCAGCTATAGACTTTTATTGGTTTGGTATAAATAGACATCGTGGTATATTCTGAGTAAATTTGAGACATCCTTCTCTCGGTTCCACTGCTTTGTTTGTCGTTGTTCTTCATCATCACTAGACCAACAATTTATCCCAAAAAAAATCAGTAGACCGAGATCCAATATTCCGCTGTCGTCGTTAGTGGTTACGTGATTCACAAAGAAATTTCGATTGACAAATGTGACTTAATTGGTTTGTTTTTTTGGGGTGCAATTAGTCCTTAATGATAAAGCTCACTACTAAAAAGAGGAAGTTTTTATTAACCTATAGGAGAGAGTAAGTTTTGTATATATTATCAAAACAGTACTAATCAAAAGAACATAAGGGAATATATACGCAAAACACAGTATATATGGATTCATCTTGTTAAAAAGGGAGAAAATAAAAGTTGGGAATTTAATTTATGAGGAAATTAGCCAAAAAGAGTCGGAAATATAAACGAGGAAACGAAGCTCATGCTCATGACATGACATGGGATAGAAGGCCGTTGAAAGGCTTAAATTATTTTAGAATTTCGTTTCACCTTAGTCTTTTTATTTATTATTTTACAATACTGAAATTTTTTTTTTTTTTAAATAATACTAAAAATATAGTGTGAGGGAGGTTGGTTAGTAATGTGTATATATTGTGTTATATAACCAAAAGTGGGAGTAGGAATTAATGTGAGTATTAAAGTTGCATCGGCATTCATCAACCTTCCCTTCTCCCATCTTTAATTCTCTTTATTGTCTCTCCATTTATTGACCTCTCTCTCTCTTCTTCCTTCACATACTCCATTCTTATCACCATCCATATATCCATACATACATACGTACATGATACATCCAACCATCCATCCATATGACTTCACCAACAATCTGTGTTTTTTTTCTTAGCTTTTAACAATCTATGTAAGAACATGAGGTAGTTAATAATGATATTGATGACGATATGATGATGGCGATGACAATGATGATGATGATGATGGTGGTGGAGGCGAAAGGCAAAAAAAGAAAGAGAAATTGGTTAGCACTTCACATCTAAGCATTTAAATGAGACTGTTTGGAGTTATTGAACACACCCAACTTGGAACTAACACATCATGCTTCACATTACTTCCTTTTTTTATTTTTATTCCTCCAAAATAGAAAATATATATATATATTTTAGAATATCTAATTCAATTACTCCATATGAAGATTTTCCTACATGTATATATATAGAGTCGATCTTCACATTCTTTTTAAGTCTATCTGCTCATCTCCTCATAGGATCAAAGAGAAGTTTAAACATTCCTTAAAAGCATAAATCACTCGGTGGAAACAAAGACTCAGAGGCTAATGGTTTCTCGACAAGAAGGAACCCTCTACTCTAGAAAGAGGGATTTCACAGTCTATGGAGATGAGTTCCAACACAATTCATTCAAGAAGAGCAAACAAGACGATCAATCAGGCAAACTTCAGAGAACTCTGTTCAATGAACGACCAAACTCAGAGAGTATGCGATCAATTACCTTGGATTTTGAACTTCATCTCCACACTCCTCTCCCTTCAGATTGGCAGAAATCCATAGAGGCTAAGGTATATATTCATAGGGTTTTTGAAGTATTTGTATCGATATCTATGTGTTATGTTATGCGCATAAACATGCATCTAAATCAGAGATACTCATTTTTTGCAGGGCTTTTCAAGAACATCTGACGATCAAAGGGCATACCCCAAAGATCCAGTGATTGTTGGACGATCTAAGATGAGCCTAGACCTTGAGCTGAACCTTTCACCTTCTTATTCGCCTTCCAAAACCACAACAAAGATAGAAGAATCCTTAAATCACAATGAAACCGTGTCGTCAAAGGGTAAACATTTGACAAGCCCGACTAAGAAGAGCACAATTGGGACAGGAATAAACCGATCACTGTCCTGGCTTGCGTTTGAAGGTGATGATGATGATGATGTTGATCACAAGGAGCAAGAGATGGTGACAAAAGTGTGCATGAAATGCCACATGCTGGTTATGCTCTGCACATCAACTCCTGTTTGTCCCAACTGCAAATTCATGCACCCACATGATCACAGCTCTAAGAAACTGTTCAAACCATCAAATTTGCTTAGTCTCCTATGCTAGGCTCTTCATGGTTACTGGATCTATGATATCTGTACGGAATAATATGAGCCAGAGACTAGATAAGGACAAAGTTATGTATATACTACAAGTACCAAAAGTTTTATTCTATGAACGATATTCCATCTCTTTGTTCAAGCTTAAGATCTCTCAGCCTATTAGTATTTGCATTGAATTGTACTTGACATAACACGTACACGGAATTATGATCTATTAGAATTGCATGAAAACATATATGGATACTGACAGTAGTTATGTTCAAGGTATGATATACCAAAGTTTGACAAGAAAACTTGAGTGTAGTCACTATCGATAATAATCAGAGCAGGAAAAGAGGGTGATTTTTTAAGCTGTTAGAAACCAAGTTACTTGATACTGTTGATGGTTAAGAAGAAGGCCACGATGCTTATATAAAATGTAGGGAAGATGATAGGATGTGTTACTTAAAGCTGAAACATACTAAAAAGCTTATATGATGAGACAGAGATTCAGGTAAGGGAATATTTTACCACAAGGAGTCGTGAACCAGAGAAGCTGTATATTAGTGAGCCAATAAGGTTTTGAATATGTAATCTTTTCACAAAACTAATTTAGTATCAACACAATTTTATCAAACAAATTGGTAGCGAGAGGTAAATTTAGAAATACGCCAGCGAGGGAATAAAAAGGATTTAGGAGGGAATAAACCCGCGCTTCATTAAATCGTTTTGAAATTCAAAATCGGAACAGAGAGAAGTTAGCAGAGAGAGAGATGAAGGAGGAGATGACAAGCAGAGACGAATCGATCCGAGAGCGAGCTGCGATCCGCTGCGCCAGAGCTACGATGCTCCTCTATTCACTGGCTTCATCCCGCGATCTCGATACCGCCGGCGAGGTTAGATCCCTTCCTTTTTCTTCTTCCGATTGGAATGTCAGATCTATAATTCCCATGCGAAAACTCTTTTGTTTGGAAGCAGAAGGAAGGAGAGACGCGGAGAGAAATAGAGGATCTGAGGAGAAGGCTTGCCATGGAGAAGAAAAGGATCTATAGGATTAAGCTTTGCGGCTTCATGGAGCTGCTTCTTCTCCTCACTTTGGTTCTCTTGCTTTCCACTTTCTTACTAGTCTTCTTTCTCGCTTCTCTTTGATCCGTCCCTCCCTCCCTTGGAAATCACTGTTTCTTTCTACAGCTTTTGCTACTTCCTCCATAATTTCTTATGTTAAATAAAGGATATATTTCATCGTCATCATCACCTTATCAGCCGTGATTGTTTTGGAATCTGGAAAGATCGTTACTAATTCCGATACGAGACCCGATTGATTGTTGTTTCTCTCATGAATGAAACGAAATGCAGAAAAGAGAATAACAAAGAAGATTGTTCACCTTCCGATATGGAACGGATATGCTTCGGGCCAGAAATCGATCCAGAAACGAAGAAGACGTGCTCGGGGAAGAAGACGCACACCGGGTGTTTGTTACAACGTCTCTTACTGACTCTCTAATTCATCTTTACAAGATAACCAAGAGAACCATTAATTGAATCAACCGATAGACAATCAATTTGCCTGAACCCTCTGACTCCGGCAGAGTCTTTGAAACTGTTGACTTCTTCTTTACATAGTTGACTCGAGCTTTTAGACCATTTCACAACAGAACAATCGTTACGATTAAAAATTTAAAAGAGTAATCAACAGAATCCACAACCTTGAATGCCCAATTAAAAAAAGTATCTTTCTGTGTGTAATAATATTTTATGAATTTGAATTCACTATTGATGGTTATCTTTACATTTCTCTTACCACTTTTGAGGCCATAAGAAATTAAACAAATCACAAAGGCCCAAAAACCGGTCCGACCGGTCTAATTCCCAAATGAGGCTTAGCTACAAATTCTAATTAGTTTTCATCTTCAATTATCCAAATGTCAGGACTCCATATCTATCCTCACGATCCTTCTTTTTCCAGCTCTAGCGATCTATCCAATGAAGCTTTCTTCAGCACCGGTGGTTTGTTTCTCGAACCTCCAGGCGTTTCCTCTTCCTTCTTCGACTCGATCTCCTCCAAATGCGTTTGCTCGGGCTCCGAGCCGGTGCATTTTACCGGTTTCTGGAGAAAGCAAGCCCGTCTCCGCTCCGGTAAGGACTTGCTGTTCCTGTCCGTGAGCTTGAGTAAAGACGGATCTGAGCGGGAATGTAAGGATGCTTTGACGGAAAACGATGAGACTCGCGGCAAGGGTAATGGAAAACGAAGAGTTTTCGGTGGAGTGAGGAGAAACGGGACCATGAACACACGAAAGCATCTCTGGGCCGGTGCTGTAGCCGCCATGGTTTCCAAGTATATATTGTGCCCATGACTGTTTTTCCCCCCAATTTGGCTTTGGTTCTAGTATTGGTGTTTATAATGCGTCTTTTTGGTTGTTGATGCTAGAACTTTCTTAGCTCCACTTGAGAGACTAAAGCTAGAATATACAGTTCGTGGTGAACAGAGGAATTTGTTGGTGGTCGCTAAGACAATTGCGACCACTCAGGGCTTTAAAGGATTCTGGAAAGGTAACTTGCTCAATGTTCTCCGAACGGCTCCTTTCAAAGCTGTCAATTTTTGTGCCTACGATATGTACAGAAAGCAATTGCTTAGAATCGCTGGGAATGAAGAAGCAACCAACTTTGAAAGATTCGTTGCTGGAGCTGCTGCTGGGATTACTGCCACTGTACTCTGCTTGCCACTTGACACTGTAGGTTCTTACTCTGAAAACCATTTTAGATCAAAGATGAGAAAGTTCTTTGCTTTAGAGTGACATATAAGTCCAGCATTAGTATCTTTCTTTAGAGCAGCAAAATGGGGCATACCCTTCTTAATCAGAGCATTTAGTTTTGGACAGGAAAATAAGAACATGTATGACTGAATTGTGTTCTTCTACTGCATAGATACGAACAAAACTAGTGGCTCGGGGCGGAGAAGCCTTGGGCGGAATCGCAGGAGCTTTCAAGTATATGATCCAAACCGAAGGATTGTTGTCCCTCTACAAGGGTATAGTCCCGTCAATTGCAAGCATGGCTCTGTCGGGTGCGGTTTTCTACGGGGTTTACGACATCCTTAAATCATCCTATCTGCATACACCGGAAGGCCGGAAACGACTCAAAGACATGAAGCAGCAGGGAAAAGAACTCAATGCTCTGGACCGGCTCGAGCTAGGACCCATCAGAACTCTCCTGTACGGTGCTATAGCAGGTGCTTGTACTGAAGTAGCCACTTACCCTTTCGAAGTGGTTAGACGACAACTTCAGATGCAGACGGGTAGAAACAAGCTCAGTGCTTTAGCTATGGGCTTCATGATCATCGAGAGAGGAGGGATCCCAGCTTTATACGCTGGACTTTTACCAAGCTTGCTCCAGGTTTGCATAATAGTTCTTATATATACCACATTACCAAACTCAACATGTGCCTATTGTTTCCAAAGCTTGATATGTCGTCTGTTTCATATCTCCAGGTATTGCCTTCGGCTGCAATAAGTTACTTTGTCTACGAGTGTATGAAGATAGTGCTTAAAGTAGAATGACAAGATTGGAGAAGTTTTCAACAGAAAAAAAAAGATGTAGATTTTGAAGAGCATATAACGCTTAGAGAATCATCCATAACACAATGCAAGAGGAATCAATGAAATTTTCTTCTAATTTTTTTAATCCTTCGAAAATTTTCGGAATCCAAAAGATACATAACTAAACTTCGTCTTCGTGGAGAAGCATATTGGGGATTCCGTTGATGACTGAAAACTTTCTACCGGTTTCGGGGCAGAGGAGAGAGCCTTCCTCGAGGTGGAGCTCGAGCAACGCGTGGTGGAATTTCCTGAGAAATGATTCGTCGGATTCCAGCGCCGCCGTGTCTGGTGCGTGATCCGGAAGCTCGGTGTATCCCATAGAACGTGCACCGTCCACCAGAGCCTTCCACTCGATCTTCGCGAACATGTGCCTGAGAAAATCCGGGTTGAAATCGACCTGCTTCTCAATCACCTTCTCGGCTTCGATCCGCAGAGGAAACTTGTTAACCACTCCCTTGATGTTGCAAGACAACATGTTGTGCACTATAAACCTCATCTTCTCTCCCTCTCTCTGCGACGAGCAAGCAAGAGACGCGCAAGGAAGGCGAAGTGTCGTATCGGCTGACGACGGAGGTGGAAGACGAAGTGTCGTGGTGGCTGATGACTGACGAAAAGGACGAGAATACCCCTATGGACTAGCTTAGTTTTTAGTTGTGTAAATGGGCTTTCTCCATTTATGGCCCATAACTAGAAATGTGCCCATTTACCTTTCAATACTTTGTTACGTACAGAGTCTCCCAAAACCACAAAGCACGCCAGTGCCAGATTTGATAAATTAATCAGAAAATTTGCCATATAACTAGTTTTCCCAAAAAGATGTTTAACACACAAAAAAAGACAAGTTTTCCCCCCAAATAAGTAAAATAAAGCAAAATATGTGATAGAAAAAAGAAATAAATTTGCTTGAGATAAACACAAAAGAGTAAAAATATTAGAATGGTGAAAAAAAAAAAAATGAAAAATGTAATAAGATTCTTGGAAGTTTTTATGGAGATATGTTGTGAATATCATTTTATTATTAAAAAGACATACGTGTTTCATCATAATTTGATACACAATATTCTTGTAATTGATTAGATTGTAATTTCTTGCATATTTATCAATATAAAAATGAATTAATAACATTAAAAGTGGAAAGAAATTCAAAAGAAATATAAAAAATACCACACACCTCCTTTTGCTTCCTAATTTTGTAGTTGGACTTCCCTAAAAGCTTCGCTCCATCAGACTTGGATATTAAAATAGAAATATCATTAAATAGATGCATATTTTCTAGCCAATGAAATCTAGGACATTTGTGTATGTAGTTTAAAGGCATGCAAAGAGTTAAAATAAGCTAAAGATGGTAGGGCCATATGGGTTGAATTAAAAATAATAATTCATGAACTACTATACCAGAATTATTTCTGTGGATATAAAATTCTCACAAGAAAACGACATTAACGAAGGAGACCGAAGGTTTCGTCACAGAGGAGTTCGCGAAATTGATCATTTCGTAGCTGCGGATTCAACCAACTTTGGGTTTACTTCCACTCATCTCTCTCTTCAACTTTGCTTCATCATCTTAAATTTCTCCATCCTCGTATTTTTCGAAACTCAGAGTCGTGAATTCGCAGATTCTCTGTCTAAATAGAAATTAAAATTCGTTGATAGGCACTGAAGAATTCCGTCGAATCAAATGCCCAGGATCTGCTGCTCTCGTTCCGCTACACAAGTAAAGATGCAAACTTTTTTTTTCATTCTATTTTCTTTTTATAATTTAGTAGTAATCATAGTTACAGAGATTTCTGATCTGTTTCTTCTTCTTCTTCTTCTTCTTAATGTTAGGTTGTAGTAGGACAAAGATCTCATTCGGGTAAAGGAAAAAACAATGAAGGAGGAATCAAGTTTGGATTTAGTTTAGTAAAGGGGAAATCTAAGCATTCAATGGAGGATTTTCATGTTGCCAAGTTTATCAATATCAAAGGCAATGAATTGGGCTTATTTGCAATCTTTGATGGTCACAAAGGTGATAGTGTAGCTGCTTATTTGCAGAAACATCTCTTTTCAAACATCCTAAAAGATGTAAGTTTTAAAGATTGTTATTTTCTTTCTCAGCGTAACATGATTAGTGTGATAGATAAACACATACATTGTGTTAATTTTTTGTAGGGAGAGTTCTTGGTTGATTCTCGAAGAACAATTGCGAAAGCTTATGAGAATACAGACCAAACGATTCTATCAGATAATAGTTCGGATTTAGGGAGTGGTGGTTCAACAGCAGTGACTGCAATTTTGATCAATGGGAAAATCCTGTGGATAGCTAACGTTGGCGATTCACGAGCAATTGTGTCTCGTCGAGGTAAAGCAAAGCAGATGAGTGTAGATCATGATCCTGATACTGATACTGAAAGGAGTATGATTGAGAGTAAAGGTGGATTTGTAACCAACAGACCAGGTTTATTACAGCTTTTGTTTGATAATCTTTTAATATTATGAGAATAAAAGCTACTATAAGGATGATTCTGATGATGATTGTGAATTGAACAGGAGATGTTGCTCGAGTGAATGGTTTGTTAGCTGTGTCTCGTGTCTTTGGAGACAAAAACCTCAAAGCATATCTGAATTCAGAGCCTCATATTAAGGATGTTAACATCGATGGTCACACAGATATTCTTATTCTGGCTAGTGACGGTATTTGGAAGGTGAAATTGTGATTATAGAGTACTAATTAGTCTGGATTTGAGAGAGGAAAAATGGTGGTGTTGAAGTGATTATGGGAATAATATTGCTGAACATAATTGAACAGGTGATGTCAAACCAAGAAGCAGTTGATATAGCTAAAAGGTTGAGAGATCCAAAGGAAGCAGCGAAGCAGATAATTGCTGAAGCATTGAAAAGAAACAGTAACGATGACATATCTTGCATTGTTGTCCGGTTTATATGATAACCAAGATTGGTTATTGGAATCGACTCATTTTTATGATTCTTTTGGGTCTCCTTCAGTTTGGTTTGATTCTTGGTTACGTGTGTATTTCTTCCGAATTCCGAGAATAGGAGTTTTATACGCTAGTTTCACAAGCCAGATGAGTTATTATATAAAAAATACATCAAAAGAATATTTGACTATAATTTTTCAAACATCATTCTTGGAATCATGGGTAATTTTCCTACAGTATTTTTTTTTTTTTTCTGCTGGGACCTCTATCTACAGAGACTGTCACTAAGTGAAAAGGACAGCACTAGTGTTTTACCACTAGGCTAAAAGCACCTCTCATCTTTCTACAGTATTTATATATGTTAACATGTAATGAAATTTTTTTATATTCAGAAAAAATAACTAAAAATGAAAAATTGTGAAAGGTAAGCTTTTTTCTTTGATACATTTCTATCTTTCCATAGTAATCGACTAAATTAATCATTCATATCACTATATCAGCAAGCTTACAATTTTACTGGGCTTTTATTACAAAGGCCCATTATGGCCCATAAAACGTTAAACCTAAGGGAAATTAGGGTTTTCGAAGCATGAAACTGGAGGCCGCCTCTATATATTACCAATGCTATTCCTTCATCATACATCATCGCAAGCGTTTCGGCTCCAATTTCGAATGTTCTCATTAGTTCTCGTTTAATGGCTTCACATGATTCTGAGTTGGGTTATATGTTTTGATGATAGATTAAGAAAATAGGTTTTTTTTTCTTGATTGCTTGTGGGTTGATTTTTTGGTAGAAGAAAGATGCCTCTTCTTTCAGCAGCAAGATCCATTCTTGTTAGCTTTGTTTTGGAGGCACATATCAATTCGCCATTATGAGAGGGATTTTCTTATTTGCATAGTTGTTTCTTCCTTCTCTGCTAAGTATCCCTCTCTTTGGTACATAGATTTTCTTCTTTCTCTACATTGGTGATCATCTCACTTCGAAACAGTAAAAGATTCCAACTTTTCTTCTGGGCATCAAATTATTGGATTATTGTGATAGCGAATAAGCTTGAAAGGACTGCAATCTTCTTGCTAAGTTGTTGATAGTTTCACTTGATAAGCACTGAAAGATTTCCAACTTTTTCTTATGGCCAACAAATTAACTTTCATGAAATTTGAACGTATATAAATAACGAAATGGGAAGATGAAATTATATAAATTAATAAAGCTTTAGGAATCATGAGAAAAAATTCAAAAGACTAAGAGATTTAAGTTTCAAACAGCTCCATTAGAGATGGGGATCTGTTGTTTAGTCGGAAGAAGAAAAGATTTGAGAAGTTTGAGATAAGTGTTAGGTCTCTCGAAATTAAAGATATGACCAGTTCTTTTGATGACAACAAGTCTCCCATTATCTCCTAAATGCTTCTCAAGTCTCTTCCCCATCTCCAATGGAAACACCTGATCATGCTCTCCCCATATTATCAACGTTGGCTGCATTCATAATTAAATTAAAAAAAAAATCATTAATTACATTTGGAAGATTTCTAAGTGATGAGAAAATGGAAGAAAGAAGAGGGGAACCTGTGTGAGCTTTGGAATCTCTGAGATTATTCTGTCTTTAGGTATGGCTTTGATCAAGTCCCTCTTCTCTTTCACGTTATCTCTGGTCAAGGCCTGTTTTGTTTCACATTTTTTTTTACCAATTAATAAAATTTCATGTAAATATTGAAACGAAAACCCAAAACAAAAAGAAAAACATTATTTTCGTACCAATATAATCACGAAAATGTTCTCCGATCAATATTTACATGAAATTTTAAACCCAAAAAAAAATTATGCAAAGAATTATCAAACAAAAATTATAATGATTTCTATAAAAGATCTCAAAAATGGCATTCTATGGATGAAAGATAAATCTAGTGAATAAAATTCAAAACGGAAATTCAAAAATTCATCAAAAAAACCCAGACAGACAATGTTTATTTTGAACACCAAGTAGACAATTTAATACATTATCTTCAAACAGTTAGAATCTTTCAAATCTTTTTTCCATGCTTTTTCGCAGTTACTAGATTTCTTCTTTTCCTCTTTGGCTTTTTGTTAAGCCGAGATGTGATAAAACATATAGTCACGTGTCGCATTATGATTGGTGAAAGAAGCTAAAAGAAGAAAGTGACTCACATGTTCGATGAAATCATGGAGCAGACAAGGAGGAACCAGTCTGGGCAGCGACGGCTTGTAAAAGATGTAACCAATAAGTTCCCGGAGCTTTTCAACGGATTCCGGCACCAGGATCTTGGAAGCTTCATCAAGATCCGACACCTTGAAAACGCCGTCTCTCATGTCCTTCTCCTCCACGCACACGGCGGCGCAACAAATCACCACCCGCTCAACGGCGTCTCCGTACATCGCCGCCATTCGATAACCCACGAATCCGCCGTAGCTAAGACCGACGAGGCTGAATCGTTTCACGGATTGGGCTTCTAAGGCCCGCATAAGTGTCTGGGCCTGGAAAATGTCGGATCTTTCGGGTCGGGTCGTGGAGGATCCGCCGAAGAAAAGGAGGTCGGGGATGAAGAGGTTGAAATGAGGAGAGAGACGTCGAGCGACGTCGTACCACTGCCAGATGGCAGTAGCTCCGAGCCCGTGGATGAGGAGGAGATTGGGTTTGGATTCGGGTCGGGTCTTGGATACCCAAAAATGGACCACGGTTCCGTCTTTCAAATCGATGGATACGGGTTGTAGTCCGGATCTTTTGAACCCGGATTTGTAAGTCCGTTCTATTGCTTCAGAGAAGTTGAAACAACCTGTCATTACAAACAAAAAAGATTTTAAAGTTTGAGGTTTCTAAAAAAAAACAAATATGAGTAGAGAATATATTGTGGTCTTGTGTTTGGTTCTCTGGTATTGGTTGTGGGATTTATTACGAACCAGCAGATTACATTTATTAATATAGTTTTAACAGTGGGGTCACATCACATGAAAACCAATTTTTTACTTTTGTCAAGGTGAAAAAAAAAATGGTTTGTATTTGGCATTTTGCATCGCATGAGATTATAAAAAAAAATTATTAATAAGAATCAAATCTAATTTATTTGGTTTTTACGAATTCGTTATTCAGAAAAACGAATGTTATGTGAATTTGCGTAAGATGTGTTGTGTTACCTGTATATATAGGCTTTATTTGGCGGTACAATCAAATCTAATACATCTGGTAAAAACAATAAATGACAGCAATGTTACGAATATTCATATCCGAAATCGAGAGGCACGTGGTTAATCTTTAATGGGAACATAAGGTTGTGACAGTGTGTAGGTTGGGAAATTAAATTCGAGAATCCAATTTGATTTTCAAATAAAAAACCGAAAAGTATTCAATTGCGACCAAGAAAATGAAGAGTGGGATAAATTTAGGACTTGCGATGGACCGAAGAAAGCTTCGTCAATTTTGGTATATAAGAGTCTTTTCTTTGGCAAATTTTCAAGAGTCTTGCATATGCCATCTAGAAGAAAATAAAAATATTTTTTCCACATAACTGTCTAATTATTAACGTTCGGTTGTCAAAAAAATAAGTATTCACGTTCTTAATTTGGAGAAACTTGAGAAGAAAAATGTTTATTCCCTCAATTTAAGCAATGCAAATAAAATGGCTTAGTATATGAATGGCTAATCTAATTAATCTTCTACCAAAAAAAGAAAACAATGGCTAATCTAATGTAGCTGCATATTTGCAATTGATATAGCTAAGAATTTTGAGAGATCCAAAGGAAACGGCGAAACAACTAATTGCTGAAACATTGAAAAAAATAGTAGATATGACATAACTTGCATTGTTGTCCGGTTTAGATGATAACCAAGATTCAACTATGGCTCCGAATAGAGAAAGCGGATCTAGCGGATCTGGCGGAGCGGATCAAGCGGATCTAGCGGACCAAGTGCGGATCAAGCGGATCTGGCAGAACAAGTGCGGATCAAACGGATCAAGCGGATCAAGCGGTCCAAAATATTTGTTTGAATGGCGAAAGCGGATATGGCAGTGCGGATCAAATAATTAAAATATAAAAAATACTAAAAATATTTTAAAATACAAATTTTAATTTTTAAAAATCAAAACTACATTATAAATTTTTAATAATATAATTATGAATACAATATTTAATATTTTAGAAACAAATTAAAAATTAAAAAAATAAATATATCATTTAATATAATTTTCTTCTAAATAATTATATAACTAAAAATAACTACAAAATTATTTAATTTTAGAAATTTTTATTTTATTAATACAATAATTTATCATAAAATCACTATTTTACATCATTGTGAGTACTGCTGTATCGTGATAAGATCTCGGTGCTCCACTCAAAACATAATAAAAATACCAATTTAAATAAAATATAGTATAGAATATTATTTTATATAAAATTAATTTATAACATTTAAACTAATAAAAAAACAACATGAATTTTTACTACATGTAAGAATGAATTTTTAAAAAAAATTTAAGTGAAATTAAGCAAATTTTTTAAAAATATGTAAAAGTATTAATGTATATTATTATGTTTAAAAAAAATTGAATTAAAAAATATAAACAAAAACAAAAGAAAACGCACATGTACCACACTAAATTTGTAGAGTATCTACTGTAGGTAGTGAATCAAGTATTTTGTTCATATATTTGAACCGTATGTCGTCGAACTATATTTTAAAAATATTTTAATGATGAACTGCATTTGATTTTTTAATTTGGTTGAATAGAAACAGTCATGAATGTGAGAACTACCAAAAAAACTATCATCGCATTAGAATTATATTAAATAATATAATTAATTTGCACAATTAAAAAAGAAGGTAAATAATAAAAAAAGAAAAGAATCACACTTGAATGGGTGAACCGCATCATTTTTGCTGTCAAGCGGTTCATTTGCTATTTTATTTTTTTATTGTTTAAATAAATGACTGTTTATTATTATGTGAATGGTAAAGCAAAAGCGTTTCTCCCACCATTACGTTTCACCCGTCGATGAACCGTGCCTCCATTCATAGCCTATATTGGATTCATTGGAATCAATATTTTATGATTATTTTGTGTCCGGTTCAATTTGATCAGATTCTTAGTTATATGTGCATTTTCAAATATAAGAGTTTGAATAGGAAAAAAAATTTGGTCTTAGACCGAAAAAAGATGTCCAAAAACTTTGAATTTGAGATATTTATCAATCATATGAACCAATAAATATATCATAAAATTGCCCCCCAAATATTTATAAATTCAGAACTCCAACATAAGAGTTTTTAAAAATTGACAAAAACTATACATTAGTTCTTAACACATTAGTTTCACGGGCAATGATATACCTTCATGACTTCATCGTCTCAAAGACATGATCTAATCGGTTTCCTTGTTTTGCGGGGTATCAATATTCATGTCTTCAAAAAAAAAGTCACTCGTTTAATTAGTATCGGTTAATATCTCATGGAAAAGTTACAAACAAACTATAGTATCTTTAAGTATATTATTACCACCTGTCCGCACGGAAAGATTGTCTCTAAGTATCTCTATGAGAAATATGGTATCTTCGTACGATTGTTTGTCAGCACCGTCAAGTTCAGCAATTGCTTCGTCGGAAGCTTGTTTAGCCAATTTACATGCACTGTATAATTTCAAACAGTTACATTTTTGTTATCTAAACTGTAAAAGTTTATTAAAAACCTTAATTTCAAATATTTCATACATTTTCATATAAAAAAACAAGGCTTATATACCTTTCAATAGATTTAAGTATCTCATAATAGAAAATCGAGAAGTTCAAAGCCAGGCCAAGTCTAACCAAATTCGTTGGTGATAAATCACTCTCTGCCATTTCCATTGCAACCTACAAGTATATACTTTTGTTTTTTCTTTTTTTTTTATCCAAACTAATATAGATCAAACAACAAACAAAACATAAAAATAGAGATAAAACAAGATTGCAAGAGGACCTTATATGCCTCAAGAGAATTATCCGCAGCTCCTTTACGTTCAGCGTCAGAACCAAACTCTGTCATATATCGAAAATAATTTCCTTTCCTACATAACAAGTAACAAAGTAAACAAAACAAACAAAAATGATGAAGATGATGATGATAGGTGTGACTCACATTGTGTAAAAATAAACAATTGAATCGACGTCGGAAGTTGATGGAATGAGATGAGAATCGATGAGAGACAAAATGTCATGACAAACACTGAAAAACTCATATTTAACCATCTCTTGTTTTTTCTTAATCAATTTGACATTTTGCTTGTTTCCTTTGGAATCTTCCTTTCTTTCAATGGAGGATATTATTCTCAATGAAGCTCTCTTATTCTTCATCACATTCTTGTAGCCAGTTGCTAGTAGTTCTCTCTCTTCTTCACTTAGCTCTATATCATGCTCACATACTTTTCTCATCGATTTCATCATATCTGTCACATATCATCTTTTGTAATCATATGATTTGAAACAATAATTTTTTTGCTATAGCACAAACTCTACAACCATTGACGGGAAGACACGATGAAAACATAAACCAATATGATAATTAACCACCTAAAAATTCTTATTAGACTAGTTTAAATCAAGATCAAATTTCAGTTTGAAAAAAAAGAGCGCAAATATGTGAGACTATATATACCATCATATCTTTCAGCTTGATAAGCGATCTTAGCCAAATAAACTAGCTTCTCCCTCTCATTCTCCATAGCTTGTCCAACTTCTCTGGCTGCCTTATGTGAAATAAGGGATGTCGAGATTAGTTGAAACTTTGAAAAGATGTGATATATGTTTACAAAGTATGGATTGTTAGTTATTAGATGATAAAAAAATATACTAAACAAAGAAAAGTGTTTTTTTAAAGAAGATATTAGTAAGTTTGTAATAAAAGAAAAACTAAGAAAAATAGAAAGGGGTATGTTATTGTAAGAGAAAACAAATTAAAAAGAAACATTTGGAAGGAGGATAAGAAGATAAAAATAAAAAAAGGAAATACGTATTTAGAGGTACAACATATCTTTCCAAATAAATATAACTAGGTAGGTGGCCCACGCCCTGCATGCACTTGAATATTTTCTATTTATTTTTTGAAAATATTTATTTTTTTTTAGTGTAAACTATAATTTTATTTTATAAAATATTTTTTTTTTACACTAATTTTACTTTTGCAATTATTATGTTTTTTATGCACCAAAATTATTATAAATTTAAAATATATGTATAGTTATAAGTGAAATACAACATGAAAATTCTATCAACACAATATAAAAGAAAAATATATATGAGCAATAGACACAATAACACAATAAATTTTTAAATTATTATGTTATAAGACTTTCGATTCTGCGATTGTATTCTTCATCTTTTTTCATTCTTCACCGACTTCTTTTTTTTTTTTGCTTATCTATTAGATATTTGCAAACGAAACACATATCACTATCAATATCCTTGTCATTGTAAGTCACAACCCGCATATCCCGCTTCGTTTTGAGTCGAACAATTTAAAAATTTAGATACGCAGAGTATGTGCGGATCGGAACGTGTAGAAGCAGGGCGGGTGAGAGTTTAAATATTTGAAAAAGCGGGTTTGCAGGTTACCCGTAAACTCTTTAAAAAAATATTTACATATAGTTATTTAAGTAATAGTATTAAAATTTAAAAAATGTTAAAAAGTATTAAAAATTTAAAATATTTTATAGTATAACTTTTTAATATCTTAAAAATTATGTGTATTTATGTTTATAAAAAATAATATTATTTTTCTCCAAGCCTACTGCTCCTAATTTATCAATTAATTTAATATATCTGTAGACCGTAAGAATACAGGAAAGCATGAATAAAAACGTGTGATGCATGTTAAAATACCAGAACTATGAGACCTTTTAACCTTTCTTACAAGTCCTCCATATTACCCAAACAAACCATACATGTAATTGAGAAACTCATAAAGGTATGAATTTAGTCCTTCGCCTGTTTTTTTTTTGAATCTGAAAATCAAGAGAAATTACTTACTAAAAATGATATAATTAGCTCCTGTCAAATTCCGATTAAACCCTTACTCATCTAGGTGTTATCATATAACATGGACATATGGATAAACCCAAGAAAATACAGAAAATTAGGATTTATGACACGAAACCACACTAAGAGGAAAAAAAAAAAAAAAGCTTCAGATGAAGTCTGAGATGGAGATGGAGAACATGGCATAGAAGAAGAACAATATACGCAGTGAAATTTTGATTAAGAAAAAATGGTGTGGAGCTTTCTAGAGTTTAGCAGAAAATGTGAACTAATTTTCAAGTTGTTTTACCTTCAAATCGACATAATAATATGAGGATAACAACGGATTTATATGGAAGCTAGGTCTCGACAATGAGAACCTGCGCTTTTTAATATATAGTTTCCGCAATCAAACAAAGGTAAATGGAGAAGAATCATATCATAGGCCAAATGTTTTCTTAATTCTCTCTTTTGTTTAATCTAGCATAGTTAAATGTTATATTTTCAATTTCAACAACTTAAGATTTATCACATAAGTTATTTTAAAAATCCATACAATTCACTTTTGATATTTCTTTCTTTTTAAAAATAAAATATTTTGGCAGATTAGTATATATGTATTAATTAGATGTCACTCACTCGTGTATACATTAGAAGAGATATACGGGAAAATCCATATAGGTTATTATGAAATTTTTAAAAATCCATTAGAAAACTTCAAAACTAACAAATACATTGTAATTTTATTGGAACCGTCAATCCAATTCACCACCTCAATCGCAAGTTTAAGACCTCAATATAAACTCATCCAACGGCATGCTCTACACATTCCATAAAATCACAAATCTCTTGAGTAAAACGATCCAAATCCATGGAGACCAGAATTGAACTCTATTCAACTTTGATGCTTCCATCATGAGAGTTGCTTATTCTAAACAACTCGTGTTATCGTCATTCACATTTTCCCCTTCCTCTTTCGTGTATTATTTAGTGTATCTTCAACACCACACTCCATAAATCACTGTCCATAACAAAGGCCAATTTCAATTTAGCAGCTAAGAAGTAGTGACCGAGCTTGGAAAATATGGAAGAACTTACAGCCATTGATCATCGCCAACGACCATCATATCGTTCTCAGTATTAGTGTATAAGATCCTCCATCCTTTTTCGGGATCCCTTAGAAGCTCTTCCATGTCGAACAACCATCCAAGCTCAGTAAGGAGATCATTGTATCCGTTTAGTCGGGATAAATCAATAGTCTCCCCACCAGACTTCCTTGTATTGTGAACCTTTTGAACACACAATATCATAAGAAGAGACATCTAAAAATATAGCTCCAATAAGCAAAAGAGGCTATAAAGAAAAGGTTTTATCTTTGTGCATATCCTTTTGCTCGAGCCTTGCGGGTTAGGTGCAGGTGTCTCCACAGGTAAGGAGAATCCAAAAAGTTTACAACCTGATGTAGCATTCATATTAAAAATGTTGCCTTTCTGTTTTCCAATCATATCAATCTTGAGTGGCAAATCAGCTGTAACATTCTTTGGCAGACCACCTTCATTTTGTGCATCAAACAAAAATAAATGGCACCGCAACCTCCATGATAGCACACCACTTCAGTTAATGAAAACGTGGAAGAAGAAGATTTCTTTATGTTATATCATCCTGTTACACAAATGAGAAACCATAATCAAGTAAGACCATACTTGCAGCTTATGATCGCTTTAACATATGGCTACTCACATTTGTGAACAGAATTCCCAATAAGCAATGCAAAATATGTTCCCCCTCACAATCAGAAGTAGTAAAATCATGATATCAAAAAATTTCAAAGTAAGAGGTTCATGATAACATAGAATTATTGTATTGAAAAAAATTAATCGATGCCATGAAAAAACGAATATAAAATCATTGCAAAAATATTTAGATAATTGAAATAAATTTGTATAATTTAAAACACTAACCAACAAATTTGTGGTAGACGAAAGCTATAGCTTCCCAAGAAAGAACTTCAGTCTACTGATCTCCTCTGTACCCAAGTATATCACTTCTGAATTGAGAATAATAAAAAATCCCAAAAAAATAAAATAAATTACAGGCTAGATCAAGACCCGAGACAATATTGATGAACCTCTCAATAGGAGCTCGATTAAATGGCTATACAAAACATTTTGTTCCATTAAAACAGAAAAACCTTACCATCGACCCATTCCTCTCGTGTGACTCATCTCACCATCAGCTCCTACCATAAGAGAGATCGATCGAAGAAGATTCATCGTTGTTGATTGGAAGAGAAAAAACCTCTAAAACCAACATCATCAACATAGCAATACCGAGTTTCTAGACGTTAGCCTAGTTCCTCCTCAAATTCGCATATGCTTGAAAATTTTCACATCAACGATTAGATATAAGAAAATGGAACTACAATTTGGTGTGCATAACAAAAAAAGTAAACCAACAGTAATAGTGGCAACAAAGAGGTCACCTTCATTGTTCCAAGCAAACAGTTGAAACTCCCATAAAGAAGCCTCGTGCCAATTGCCATCCAAAAATTTAAGCTTAAACCAAAGAGAGCATTCAAAATGGCGCTGCTATAGCCACCTAATCAGTCTTCTAAACACGAACAAACAAAATTATCTTTGAGGATACTAATATTGAGATTATCTCTTGTGAATTTGAGCTCTTCCTGCATAGTACCTTGAGGATGGTTTTAATGGCAGACAGAGGAGTTTCCCTCGTTTCCTGATATGCTCAAGAATACTCTCATTCGTTGCGTACGTTTGTCATAGGATCACCTAATGCCACTCCTGAGTAATCAAAACATAAAGATTCAAATTTTCAATCTTCACATGCCCAAAATTAAAGCTAAACACAACCTGAAGAAACTCACTGTGTTCTCCAGATTTGGAAGATGATCCAATCTCTGAAGCTAGGGCGTTGATGTCTACTGAGACGGAATTAGTGAGAGATGGTTTCTTCTCCATAATTCTGAGTGTAAAAGCAACCAAAGCATCCATCTGTTTCTTCAGAGCCAGAGCCTCGTTCCTTGATATCTCCACTTTCGACCTGTAAAATATATTCACTTTGTTGAATTCTCGATCTAGGGTTCGATATAAGGCAGCATCAAAGTCTATACCTGCCTCTCCAGGCTTCAAAAACGTAGTCTCGTATGTAGTCTCAAGCTCCCGATTCACAGTGTTGACCACAATGTCTTAACTTTCAAAGCGCGAGGCTTCGCGGTTGTACCGTCTGGTTAGGTTGCTTGCGAAGGAAGGTTTGTTGTTGGAACGATATCTCCATCAAACAATATGATGAATCAGAATAACCGAAGATGCCGGAATCAAACAAATCCACTTCTAACGACTGAAACTCTGTTCTATAAACGAAGAAACAGAGACGACGAACAACAGACGAAACTATGCATTAGTTTTCCAATCAAAATCACTTACACACGATGATCTCCGCCAACGATAAAATCTACAAAATAATAAGCTAAAAGCAATCACGAATAACAACTACCCACTGTCATGAATCCGTGACCTAAACGAACGTACCACCGAAGAAGCCATCGATAACCAATTTTTAAAAAGCAAACAAATCTATAGAGCGGCTAAGATGAATGAAAAAAAAATACGTAAGATCGACTATATTTATAGCGCAAGTAATTAGGGCTTTAGGGTTCCAAAACGTTTGCAAATTAGGGACGGCCGAGATAATGAACGGTTGAGATGATTGAATACCTAAATCAACGGACTAGATCAAAAGAAAAATTAAAGATTAGAGAACGGCTGAGATCATCCAAGCCGAAATCGACGTTTGAGATCAAAAGAAAAATAAAGGACTAATGAACGGATGAGATCATCAAAAAGATAAATCGACGATTGAGATTAGTTTTTCATTAAGGGTAGGGTAGTAAACAACCGCTCTGAGGATGAATGTGGAGCATTTTTAACACCTCATTTAATATAATGATTGTATGTTTTAGTATAAGTTGGATATGTCTCACTAGATGAACAAGTATTTAGTTTATAACTAGATATACAGGACACTAAAATCAAATGTTAGTTTGACATATATATTGATTAATAATCTAACTTTCCATTAATCTAAAATTATATTGGAAATCACTTTTTTACTAATTACATTTAAATTTACTATAATATTTACTAGATCTTATAATTTCATAAATTTAAATCCAAACATTTAGAAACAACGTATAAACTACGTGAAAGATGACGCCAAGCTCTCTCGGCTAAACGACTTTGTATCACTTCGGTTCGGAATATAGACTACATGTATAATTATTCTTATCTTAATATGTATAAATTTTATCTATAGTGTTGAGATTTAAGACCGTCCAAAAATATATCGATGGGGCCAGTCGTTCGTGGTACATATCTCTCACAGCGAGTATCTTTCGTTGGAAACATTCTTTTAATTTTGTTTAGTATATTGCACAGTTTCTTCAAAATCTGATTGAATGTATGTATACATATACGTGGGGGATAACATAACAAAATATTATTCGATATTTTCTTCAGAATGTTTACGTAACTGTAACGACACGTACATTAAAAACAAGGACAACATGTGTTTTTAATTTCCTATCGCTTACGTCCACTTTGCATATTTTTCCTATAAGGATTTGTTTTGAATCTAATAAGTTTGTGGAGATTGTGTGTTGCATAATGTGTGCCAGGTTTCATTATTTATCAAAGAAAGTGAAACGGAATCTAGAAACGAAAATGAATGTTATTTTCCGCGAGGAAAAAGCATCAATTTTTTTTTAAAAAAGAGTTAAATATATGTAGATATCTGATTCTTTTGCCCTCGTCCAATAATAGACTCACTTTAAGTGCAAAAAGATATATATGATAATAGTCATACAAATACAATTATCGGTAATAGCGTCAGTATGGTTGTATACTTGTATTGCATGGTATTTTACATAACCATATAATATAGTCTTCAACAATATTTATTTATATTTCTTTTAAAAAAAACAATATTTATATTCGTGTAATAACGTTGTGGGATAATATTGTCAGTGTGTCATATCACTCATATGTCATTATGCATGAGAGAGTTTTTTGTTTTGTTTCTGAATGACAGTGACTAATTCGACCGTGAACAAAAACATTCCGGGTTGGATTACATTTTGCCTCCGTACTTTTTATCATTTATTAAAAAAATTTATTAAATATACAAAAGAGAAAAACTTCTCTACTATATTTACTTTTTACTCTTTTTCTTTAGAGCTTTACAAACAAAGAAAACATAAAAATCATTAGATTTTACCTTTTTTTTTAAATTTATGAGGATAACGTATAGATTTCTAAAAATATGTATATGATTTGTTTTGAGTGGAATTTATAATTCCTTGGATAAATTTTGGCTCCTAAATTCCAAACTAAATCCATTTAAAATTTATTTTAAATTTACCAAACTTGAACACATAAATGATAAATATATAGTAATACATCTTATCACAAAGAAACAAACTATAAAATCATCAGTCCAATATATTAGTTTGAATTTAATATTCCAACTTAAAAACACTGATTAACGCATTACCATAACCCATAGTCAATGCGATGCGAATATTATTCTATTCATTATTATAGAAAATAATATAAATAAGAAACCCCAAATCATCAATTCCGTGTTTTAGCCGCGGATTCCTTACATACACGCTTTGCTAGTTCATAATCTTAAATCCATAAAAGACAAATAGATTGAAATACATTAAAAAATTTAGATAGGTACGAAATGAATTATTATTATTATTTTTATTTTTATTTTTTTTGGTCGAATTATTTTTATTTTTTTATTGAAAATTGAAAGGAAAGAATGAATATTAAAAACGTAAACCATAGATTTTTAGTTACATGTGGCTCTCCTGCATGCTCTGTTAAACCCATCCATTTCATAATTCCTCTCTTCTTCTCTCTTCTCTCTGTTTTTGTTTGGTTTAGTGGCTGTCTTCGTGTGTATTGGTGAAAGAGGATTTAAAAACAAGAAAGGGCAAAATTTCTGAAACTCTGGCCGACACATCAGCGGAATCGACGGTGGTCGGATCAAGAACTGCCTCCTCGTTTCCCGGCGTCATTTATTTTTCTAAACTTCCAATAGATTACGGCTAATTTTTCATTCAATGAAGATATTCAACTGCTTTGCTGGATTGATCACGAGAAAGAAACATAAGGTAAGGTATATATGTTCGCTGGCCTCAATTTTGATGACTTTTTGTTTGTTTGTGGTGTCTTTATGAATTTTTCCGGCGAGTTATCTATGTTTGAGATTTTTTTGTTGGACTCGATCTGTGTTGACTGAAACAGGGGAATTCAAATCCTCTGCCACCGAGAGCGCAGAGAATCATTCAGATCAGACTCGAAGAGCCAGTGAAGCCTCTGGAGAATGACGAACCTAACGCCACACGCTACGACAAGTCTCTTGATCACAAGAACAATTTCATCGAGCATGAGTCGTATGATGGTGAAGATGAGCACAATGACAAAGATTCAACGAACCGTGAGTCTCCCAAATTCCAAGCTCAGGAACGAGCCGTTGAATCTCTGACAAGCAAGGAGTTAGGTAAGGAGGTCACAGATTGTTCCGAAAATGGAGATGATGACGAAGACGGTCACGTCAGCGATCCGGGCCTAGGCAGAGCCACGGCTTGGGTGGCTTCTCCTAAGCTCAAAAGATCCTGCTCCACTCTCAGCAAGTTCACCGGCCGGTTCCATGGTTCTGATCCTCGGGCTCTCCATGACCCGAGAGACAGCTTCGAGGTCGAATCAGCGAGGTCCCATAGAAGCGCAGATAGAGTGATGCTCAAGAAACATTCGTCGATGCAGATACTTCCCTCGGGGAGCCGGCGGCTCTGGTGGAAACTGTTCCTCTGGAGCCATAGGAACCTTCACAAACACCTTGTTTCGCTAAAGTCACAGCCTTTTGGCGTTTCAGCCACGAACCACCAGTCTGGATACACCTCTGACTTTGCTGATCACGACCAATCGAGCCATGAAGTCTTCACCAATCAATCATCGGACTTGTGGCCTCGTCATAATCAGTGGGTAGCGTTCTCTGCGGAATCCTCTTCGATGAAACGAGTGGATGAGTGGGTAAGAGGACTCGATGTCGAAACCGCGGTTCCAGTCAACGAGCATGAGGACAAGGACAGCTTCCCCAACTTCCCAACCTCTCCTAAAACCGAGAGATCACCCTCACGAAATGTGGTTCACTCCGGAAACGTCTCAGAGGCTATAGTGCACGCGAACAGCCTTATCCAGTCGCTAAGCAAATCCTCGAGCGTGGCTCACATCTCGAGCATAGGCTTGAAAGCTGTTCCGAGCATCTCACATTTCACCAGCCTCAAGTCGATTGATTTATCAAACAACTTCATAGGTACGCTCTTGGATCACCACAACATAAAAGACATGTTTCTCGTGTGTGTCGTATGTTGCTTACTAGGCATTGTTCTGTTCACTGCAGTTCAAATTTCTCCTGCATCGCTTCCAAAGGGCCTCCACGCGTTGAACCTGTCCAAGAACAAGATTAGTGTTATCGAGGGACTGAGAGATTTGACACGCCTAAGAGTGCTCGATCTTAGTTACAACCGAATTACTCGCATCGGACAAGGTAAGATTGCAATCATTAAGCAGAAAACATACAACACTCCCAATGCTTGATAGCTTCCTGTCTTAACCCGGAGCTATTGATCAGGTTTATCAAACTGTACGCTGATCAAAGAGCTATACCTCGCTGGGAACAAGATCAGCAATGTAGAGGGCTTACACAGATTGCTGAAACTCATCGTTCTCGATCTTAGCTTCAACAAGATCGGCACCACCAAAGCAATCGGCCAGCTCGTTGCCAACTACAACTCTCTTGTCGCTCTGAACATCCTTGGAAACCCAATCCAGAGCAACGTTGGCGAGGACCAGCTGCGCAAGACTGTCTCCAGCCTACTCCCTAAGCTAGTTTATCTTAACAAGCAGCTCATTAAGCCACAACGAGCCAGGGAAGTTCTCAAAGACAGCGTCGCAAAAGCTGCGTTTGGTGGCGGAGACTCTCTGCACCACAGGCGCAAAAGAACAGCCACCAAGAAAGTTGCGGGATCAGCCTCTCCAAGTGCTCACCACCGAGGCCACGTGGGACGTGGCTCGAAAGGCAGAAGCCAACATCAGCTAAGAAAAACTTCGACTGCAGAGACACCCTCACATTGAAATCTCTTTTTTCTCTATACATCTTATGAATTGGCCAAACAAAGCCATTTCTCTTCTTTGAAGTATATCGTTTTCTTTATCTTGGCCAAATATATTCCATTCGGTTCAATTCAGATTTGGGGATTTTTTGGTGAAAAACAAAATTATGTGTACTTTTTTTTTTTTTAATTTTGGTACTGTACTTGGATACCAATATTGAAAATGAAATACACTGTCAACAACTTATTTCATAAACATCTTCACAAATGTGGATCATATTCTTTTCACTGTATATAATAAAAAAAGTATTAAAAATAGTAACCCCCATGTAAAAATAAATCTAATTCTGTAAAATGGGAACTCACGAAACCAGATAAAGAAATTTCACCGGCGGTCTTACGTCCCCGGCGGGATATTTTCATCTTCTTTCTCCTTTCTTCATCTTCCCGTATCGCCACCACAGTTCGAATGATTGATTCTATACTGTGAGACTTGGAACAAAAATAAAAATAAAATATAAAACTGGAGAAAACCTGTGTCTATCTTCTTCTTCTTCTTTAGATTGATTGTCGCTTGGTGAAAGGTTTTTGGCAGATGAGGAGTCTCTGTTCACTGCTGCTTTCAACCTCTATGACTCGAGCCTCCCACTTCAACTGCGTCGTCAAAGCTCTCGCCGTCTCCACCAGCTGCGCCGTGTCACGGATTATCACCCATCCCTGCACCAACGTTGTTTTACTTCTTCATTCAATGTCTACAAAAAAGCTCAGAACCTACAGAACAATGATATTCTTCATTCAATGTGTACCTCTGGACGAAGTAATCGGTCAATCTCTGTGAATATATCCATGAGCGTGCATGAGCTGCGGCGCTGACTTGTCTGTAGCGACAAGAGATTGTCTGCGTGCACCAGATCATATGTTCTCGAGTAAGTCGGGAATGCTTCACACCTGAAGGAAAAGAGAGATGTTGAGAAACAATTCTATGGGTACAAGAAAATCCAATAGACCTTTTGTTATGACTTACCAGTCGTGCAAAACTCCGACAAAGCCACGGTCAATGATCATGGGGAGGTGGTTAGGTCCAGCTGTAGGGACCACATTCATGACCCATACCGATTTTCTTGCTTCCAACAACGCGGAATTGAGACCACCGAATTGAGCATTCATATCCAAAACGTTTCTGAGCATGTTATAAGGCGGCGATGGATCTTCGTCGCCGGGTCTCTTGGGATGATCAGAGAATATCAGAGGAGACAAGAGAGACCAGTATTCTCTTACTGTTGCTTTCCAGTTCTCAGCATCTTCTCCAAGCTCCTCCGGGTGAAGACCTGAACCAACCCCAGGAATCATAAATGTGAAACAAAAAAGCTGCAGAAAATATGGATTCAGAGGCAATTGTGTTTGTAACTAAGGAGACTAACCATATAGTGAAAGTTCAGTCTTGTTCATGTTAGACCGGCTAGGCCATCTTGTCCTGCCTTCAATAGGAATCCACCTCCGGCTACGTGTTCCACCGATACACATCTGAAGCGGCCTGTAATAAGGAGACTCAACGTCGTGCCCTTTGGAACACACAGAAGGGCCTACCCCAGGCTTCCTGTTTATAGGACATTTAAGCATCCATGTAAGTCGACTTGATAAATAGCCATATGCAGATTGTAGAATTACAATAGAGGTGTGTGTGTGTGTGTGTCACTGACCGGGAACTGTAACACTTGGTTTTAATTGTCTTTTTCCAGACAACTGTCTCGTCTTGCTGAGATAAAAGAGTCCAACAGATGCTTTCAGCAAAATCATGAACAAAGTTCCATCTTTTAAGATTCTCTTTGTTACGAGCATTTGTGAGCGGAGATGTCCAAACAAAGTAACCTCCGGGTTTCAGAACCCTGTCAACTTCTACAAGGAGAAGCCCGTCTGCATAGCGGATTAAATTACAGTAAGGCCAGGGCCTCGTTTAAAGGAAATGAGAAAATTGTTCATTGGAGTCATCAAATCGTTACCTTTCTGGTCCCAATCAATGCCACATCTTGAGCAATGTAACATATCAAAGGAAAGAGAAGGATATGGCAGTTGCTTCGATATAAAAGAACCAATCATTGCAGGCAGACCCCTCTCAAGTGTTACCTGAACTTGGCTACCTGTTGCTTCATAGTTTGCTATGCACATGGTTAAGAGCTGTTTGGAGAGTAGATGTGCGCCAAAGCTACCATAACCACATCCAATATCCAAGATAGTTCTCACCTGAAACCAAATTAAGAGGAAAATAGCGTATAAACAGCTGAGCTGAGAGAGATAAAGACTAACTACTTTGAGTGTGTGACTTACACCAGCTTCTATGAAGTTATCCTTCTTAATCCCGATCATTTCAGCGATCTGATGGGAATAGTCTTCAACCTCATCAAACATAGGAGATGCAGAACGAAAAGATATCTGATGGTCTTCCATCATCATCATCCTGGAAAAAAGGCAGAAAAGCGAAGCTTAGCAATGGAACCAGTCAACTTCAGCAAGAGAGAACCAAAGAAGCAACAATTCATCACCTCTTGTTTATACTACCAGAAGAGAAAACTTCTTGAGCAGTAATATTAACATTAGCAAACCAGATGAGATCTTTACCAGTCGGCCACCTAAGAGGAACCCGATATTTCACCGGTGGTAACACTAAACAATCGAGCTTTGATCCAGGCCCACAAAACCGATCATTTTCATCACCATTGGAGTAACCCAGAGCTAGATTCTCAGAAACATTAAAGCAAGGAACATAATTCTCAGGTTCTAAATTACAATATTCCAACTCCTTCCACCTATTAGGACCAAGAGAAATCTCCCCAATATCCCACAAGTCTGAAACAAGCTGCTCCTGTAATCTCCTATAGTTGTGATATACATGACCTCTCGATGAGGTCGAAATGGAAACCGTCCACCAGAAGGATCCAGCTAGAGCAATGACCACAATAAGAACCAAACTGATCTTAAGAAAGAGCAGCATCAATCTGTGCCTACTCCTTGCGCTATAAGGATCAGCAGGAAACCCGTTCTCCCCATGTTTGGTAGAAGATTGATGATTACTGAAGAGGAAACCAAAAGGAAACCTTAAGGTTAAGTGATTGTTGTTGTTATCTGTGGAACGACCTCGGATCAAATCTTCTTTTTCTGTTTTGTCCTTCATTTGTGAGTCTCTCAAATCATCACTACCATCAGAAACTCGTACTCCTGAGATGCCACGTTGCAGTGGCATTGACATTTCTGCTAAATCTTAAGATCCCTGTAAAACCCAATTTGAAGTCTATCAGATATTAGAAGCTTAAGCTCGAGCTGAGTATAATATTATAAATCCAAGATCTCTGCAACTCGATCATGCGTTATAAACGAATTCGAACAAAAACAAGTAAGACTAAAAGAACTTCCAAATTTACATCAGCAGATCCACAATTTCAGAGAAGAGACGAATCAGCTCGGCGAAGCCCAGTAACTCAAACTTTGATTTTAGATAAGATCAACAAATTCGATTTGTTCTCTCGTGGAAATCGAAATCGAACCATTACCCAGAAAAATTGGACAAAAACCCACCAACCCACCCCTCAGATTAATCCAGAAATCAGGGGAAAAAAATCCAAATCGAATCAAATCAAGAACAGATTCTAGAAAGTGAAAACAAAGAGAAAAAAGAGTGAAGAAAAGACGCGACACCTTTTCTTTTTCCGCCTTGCAGAAGCGTTCTTGGAGCGGAAAATACGCACTCTATTTACAAACGATTAAATCTGGAATTTTGGAACTACGAGAATCCTAATCAGATTGTTCTTCAATCTTCTTCTTCTTCTTCGAGCTCTCTCTCTCTCTCTATATATATATATATATATCTACGACTTGAAACTCGACAGTGGGAGAGAGTGAAGCAGCAGCGTCGTGCAGATTTTGTATGGATCCAATCTCGACAGAGCTCGTGAGAACTGAAAATTATTTTTTTTTAAAACCAAAATTTTTGTTTATCTCAATTAAGAAACACTTCCGTTGGCAGGCTCGATTACCATTTTTTTATACAAACAAAAGAAAAATTAAGGAAGAGAAAATTTAGTCGAATCTTTACACTCGCGTTGAATCAATAATATAAGGAAATCTTCTCTCTCTCTCTCACTCTCTGTATTTTTTTGGTTCTCACCGTATTTAAGGGAAAAGAAGAGAAGCTTCCCATGGGTAGATGTCTAATTAACTATAATGTATTTTTAACTCTCTCTCTCTCTCTCTCTTCCCATGAAACCTTGGCGGTGCATAAAAACAAAATATATTTATTGACTCGTCAATTAAATTTCAGTAATTCGACTGAAAAATTAGAAGATGCTTAATACTAGTAGTTGGCAAATTAAATATTGGAAGATGCTTAATAATTATATTCTCCCTACAATATGGAATTAAAACTATCTATAAAATAGAAGTCGTCCCTATTGAACGGGTTGAACTGTTTAGTAGTAGATTTTCTAAAAGTTACTTTGTCGGTAGTTTATGATTTTTTTACGGTAGATGTATATAATTCCTAATTTGTTTTATAGGCTCAAATGACATTTATACAAACATCATCAATTCTAGTGGACAAAAGAACGTCATGAATTTTTTTATTAAAATTATATTTAAATACCAATATACAAATCTCAGTATTATCGTCAAAATTATGATCTCAGATAAATAATATGGTGTGTTTAAGTGTTTTAGATCTGAATGTATAAACTTATAGACTTGATAGTTTATCCATCAGATTTGGAATGATTAAAGAACGACAAAAACACATGATCCACTTTATGAGAAAACTAAATAATTGGCTGGTTTAGGCCAAGTTCCTTTCCAGAGAAAAATGATGAGTTCTTTCTTGGCTTCTTCAGGTAATAAAAAGACGAGTTTGCTGCTTAAAGCTCGGTAATTTTCTTAAAATAGGAAAATACGCATGTCCTTGATGTGGTTTTCGTTTGGATTTGGTTAAATAATTTATCTTTCTTTATCCAGAAATTAATGTTTGAAAGAAAAGGAATCTAGATTTTATTTATAAGAATTACGATCATTTATTATCAAACGCATTAGTAGGAGACCAGTTGCCCACTTGTACACGCCAACCACGATAAGGTTAAAATTGGGGTGATACGAGGCACAGTTCGTCTTTTTCAAAATCCCACTCATCACAATGTATTTTCTTCTTTAATTTGATCTTGGAAAAAATCGGTACTATAGATAGTATATCTTCATTTTTGAAATTTCTTATATTTTATTTATTACGAACGAGTTGTTTCGTGGGTCATGCATATTTATTTAGTGGATTTATAAGTCTGCATGGACGTAAATAAAGTGGAAGAGGCCAAGAGGGTGGTACGTTTGCAATTTTGTATATGTTTGTACTCGTAGTAGAGAAAGATACTAGGGATGATTTGGACAACTATCACGTAAAACAACGAACGAATTACGAATATAAAGCCACGTAAAATTATAAATGTTATTGGAAGAATGAAAATTCCATGAAGAAAAGGGGATCAGGTTGCTTAACAAAATTCCAATTTGCAAACAGACACCAGGTACCCTTCAATATGTGTAATTTATTGTGTTTGGGGAAACGTATGATTCTAATAACAAAAACTAACGAAGAGATAAATGAAACATACAATTTGCTTATAATTAAATACTATTAACTAAATTAAATTATACTATATGGTAAAACGAGATGTACATAAAAAAAATGGATTTTTTAATATGCATGTTATAGTACAATAAACTAATACTCTCACTGTTTTCTTTTAAAAGATGTTTTAGAAAAAAACCAAATTATTTTATTTTGTTTGATGTTTTTAATTTTTAATTATTTTTTATGACGATTTGTATTCTTCAATTTATTTTATAATTGGTTGAATTATTTTTAGACTGCTAATAAATATTGTTTTAATGTGGTGAACAAAAATTATTGATTTTTTAATCTGTATGTGCAAAAACCTTAAATACTTTTTACAAGCGAACCATATCGAGTAATAAATTAATCATATATGATGAAAAGTTAAGTACACACCTATTTATTTGCGATTCAAATTAAAAGTAGACTGGTAGTTTACTCACACGCAAAAGAAAAACACACACACATTAGCCTGATAGATCTAATCACTCCGAGCTAATAAATGCGAATTAATCATTAAAGTTGGTTTCTTAATCAGCCAGAAAATTAGAAGTTAATTAATTACACAATCCGATCGGCTCCTATTGCCGTATCCGATGCCATCGTAGTGTGTACGTATTTTACATTCAACAAATGCATGTACATATCAACAAACAAACAAAAACATGTACATATTAAGTTAAACTACATACATATATTATATATATATATATATCTATATATATATCTATATATATCTGCGTGTTAGAAAAATGATTGGTTAATGGTTATTATTTCAAGATTGCAAGATAATTATTAGGTTTTGCGTTCTTATGTCTGAACAGAATTTATTGGATCAGCGCAATCACCATATAAATATCAAAAATTGACGGAAATAATTATGTTTTGTTGCTGAAATTAAATAGATAAAACGGGGAATTTCAGACAAAAAGAAAAGATAAAACGGGAAAAATGTGGGTCCATATATGAAACGCGGTTATATGTCGGTGGCACCTTATTTCTGACGTGGCGGATTTGACGGTGTCTGTAACGGTACGCCTGTATACAGAGGATCACCTTTTTTTTTTGTAGCGTCGGAACAGAGATGTTTGGGTACAAGGATAAAAAGTAAACGTGGATAAGTTAGTGCACGGTATACGAGCTACCTGTGTGTAGCGGACCGTGACAGAGAAAAACTTCACGGATCGTTAATTTGGAATGGGTCACATGTGCTCTTTACCTATTTCCCATTTTCTTCATTAAACAGAAATATATGCCAAGATTTTTTATATTTTTATTCAAATCTACGCACGCAAAACAAAAACAAATTAACCAAAAAAAAACAAAACAGAATTGAAATGATTCTACAGACGAGCTTTGAAAATTACTGATTTATATTAATATGTGATTTTTAACGCCGACGTGACATGTGTGAAAATTGATTTTCAACTTATCCCTCCCAATGTATTTGGTAGGTCTTCTTTGCCAACTTGTAATTTATCAGAATTTTCGTGTGTGTGCATAGACACATTTTGGTTTTACTTTCATGTATGGACCCAAAACAACGTGATATTCGTGTCATAACTCATAAACAATCCATTTTGGAATGGACACATCTACTTCTATCCATAGGTCAGAGTATGGAACAATGACGTTTTAGAGATTATGAATTTAATCATGTATCGATAACGTTATTTAACAGTAGAATATCCTGATTTATCATCAGGATAACATTGTGTTAACACTTGACATTGTAAAAAAACAGCCAAAATAGCAAACGGGTCTTACAGATTTGATTAATGGTCGTGCAAATTGATTGAAACTGAACAACGAAAAAAACATGTGGTGATGATTGATTCAGAATAAAGAGTAGACAGAGCTAAATTTTAACCACCGGCCGGTCAATTGTTACTGAATCTTTATTTTCAATGAAATCCATCTCTTTTCTAACAAAAGAAAACTTTTTTCGATATAAAAAATAAATTAAGATTACATATGTTCTTAGTCGTCACATGCGACTTATTTTTCATCTGTGCTTAGAATTACAAGATGGAATAGACACCGACGTAGTCTGAAACTTTGAGCAAATCGATGTCGACTGACCAATGAATATTGTATACGACGTCGTTGTCTATACACATATAGTATGCTAAAACTTTTTAAAATGCATGTTATACTAATACATAAAGACTATAAGAGTATAAACGTCTTTGATCCGATGATTTTTGGATACATTATTCATTACTGATTTTTAATGTATGTATGACTTATGAGTAAAGACCAAACACATTTTTCTCTTTTTCTTAAATGATTAACAAAATAATTTTGTGAAGTTTTGATGAAGACGTAAGATGTAGAAAGGTATAGATGATAACTCGAGAATTAAAAAAAATATATAAAATATATATATATATATAAAGATATATATAATAGTATAGATAAAAACGGTCAAAACGTTACAAAAGTTACTTACAAAACAAAAATCTGTTCCGGATGTAATTAATAGATAAGTTAGTTAGTTGTATTTTGGATTCTAACGGCAGATTGCTTTTTACCGGTAAAAGAGGAAATATAATGCACTAGACTAATCTTGTAAGGTTTTGCGTAAATCGCGTATACGTTTTTTTTTTTGTATGTCTTTTAATAGAAAATTCAATAGTATTAAACTCCAAACTATTTAGTAGTCCAAATGTTTTACGACTACTCGTGTCCAGATTTCGTTGACCTATTTTTGGTAAATTACATATTAAAGATTGAATTACGAAAAAAAGAAAGAAAAAGATTGAATTACGAATATATGTGTTTTTTTTTTTATAAAAGGCTTTCAAAAATATATATGTTTTTTGAAATATAAAAATATATATGTTCACACGAAGCAATTTGCGTAGTTGATTATCTGCTCTTGTTAAGACCAATAACAAACGATAAGTCAAATGTTTCCACATTACATAACCATGTGTCGTGGATCTCAACCCAACATTTGACTTGAAGGTGTTATATAATTAGTTATTAATCCGATATATATAGCGTGGATCTAGAAGTTTTAATTTATAATTAAAAAAAAGTTTTAATGTATTGGTTAATGTGGAGTCGTTGTCTTTCCATTAATGTCAGTGCCCTATTTCCTAACCTCACTACGCTTTTTCTTACTCGATATTAGTATTACTGTACTACCCACATTTTTACACCAAGTCATTTTATTTTATTATAACACAAGTGGGCCTGTTTCAGTGGCAAAATACTTTGATTTGAATCAGAAATATTTATATTAAAGTAATAGTAGCAACAAAGGGGTGTCATTAATTCATAAGTAAGAGTTTATAACCGTATATGGGGACAAAAGTCAAAGTCTTTACAAGTACGACTTCGCTGCGTTACGTATTGCCAATTCATATAAGCTGTCAGAATAAATTATTAGGAACTTTTTATTTTTATTTTTGATAATTTTCAATATATATATATATTTTAATTTTGTCGTTTTACTACTAGTCTGTTTATTTTGGTATTTTCCCATTATTATATACATTTTTGGTCGGCCTTTTAGATATGGCTTTGTGATGTAGGATGGCAAAACTTTCCTTCAAACGTCAATGGACTGAATCATATGCGTGAACATAAAATGGTGCTTTTTACGCGTTTTTTGTTTTTTTGTTTATCTTATGAATTTATAGCGTAGCAATTATATTGTTAACGAAGGTGATATATGCTGTAAATAAGGAAAATATGTTTTTTTTTTTTGTTAAAGAAATAGTCGTCTATAGCTAGAGACTTTTTGTATTTGTTTCTTTTACCGTTTTTCGTAGATTACGTGCTAGATATTTTATGAAATACGAACTTGTTCTGTGTAGTATAATAATGGGTGAGTTAGGTGAATATTATTTTTTTGGATGAAATTAAGTAATCAGTATGTGTGAAAACAAATTTAGCTAATTAACAAAAGCAATTGCCAAAAAGACTATTATGCCTTTCGTTACTTTCTACATGCAATCAATGCTTTGATGTGAGACTGACTTGTACAGTTTTAATTAATTCAGTGTGGTCCACTGCTTTTTATTTTTATTTGTTGTCGATATAGTCGACTATATTTGTGTAGATAACTATATGAATGTATAGTTAGTTATATATTTAATTTTTAATATGTTAACATATTTACATATTTACCTATATATATAAATAATAATTAATATAATCAAACATAGAAAACATATAATAACTATTTATATAGTAACTATAGTTAGCTAGTTATGTGACTATATAAGATTTAAAAAAACAGATAACTATTATTGAAATATAATTAACTATTTATATATTAACTTAAGTTAACTATTTAAAATATTTAAATAAATATAGTAAATATTTGTATAGTTACGTATAGTTAACTATATGAAAATTTAAAAATTATAAATAGTTAACTTTTTTAAAGATAGTTGATTATAATGACTAATCATACTAAATAAAATCAGACTTTTTTACATATAGTTAATGATAGTAACTCAATATATATAGTTAACTATTTATATATAGTTATATATATAG
>OVAY01000653.1:3117-52098 GCA_900406395.1 Kernera saxatilis
TGCAGCTGCGCGGTAACGGCCTTCTCAGTTCTGTTGAACCTGATGGTGGAGGCTGCTGAAACTAATTAAAAAAACTCAATATATAGATTTTCCACCTCTTTATTTAGTCATTGTCCTTTAATGTATATAAATATCAGAAATTTGGTACAAGACTGTTACTATATGCAATGAACCTTGCCCTATATTGTTGAGTTAATCTTAAAGCGTTTTTTCATATGGAACTTCAGAATGCAAATAACAAAAGTTTATCGAAGTCGAATGGTGATACAGATGAATCTTTCTGATTCTGTAATCAATAATGTAAAATATCTAAAGTAATTGTAAGGGACTGTGACGTTTTTTCAGCTTCGGCTCACCAAAAAGCATTCAAATCAAACCCCAAGAAACCTGCAGTCTGAAGACGGGGAAAACTCAAAGAGGAGTATGATCTCAAAGAGGAGTATGATATATGAATGCTATTGCCAAAATGATGTTAATTGCAATTAAGTACCAATATAGAGGTATCAAGCATCAACCGGAGAAAGAAACGACTGGATGCCGAAAATAATGAAAAGCATTCCACCGGAAAGAGCCACCTTCAAATAACACAAGACACATTTGATCAAAAAGTCTTAACTCTAAACCGTAGACAGTTGCTTCAACGAAGAGAGAGATATTGAAGATATTACAATTCGTTCGGATATTTGAGATGCTAAGCTCTTGCCACCAATCACAGCGGCTGTGGTGCACAACGTTTGTGCCCTGTTCAAGCAGAGAGGTTAGTCAGCAGTGGAAAACGGGCTATCAGTTTGATACAAATCATTAAGTTGAAGACTTACACAATTCCGCCAAGGACCACGCCAAGTGGATTTTCATCTGCAGCCAAACCAATAGTCGCAAGCTAGAAATAGAGTTAAGTTACAGTGAGTATGTGAAGCATTAGCTAAAGTGGAGGCCAAGTTGAGCAAAATGATGCAGAAGGAAAGTTACCTGACTTTTGTCACCCCATTCACCAAAGAAGTTGATCGAAAACGCCTGCAGAAGCGGGGGAAAATGTGAAACTACTTGCAAAAAAGTCCACTTCTTTTTGAGAGAACCTCTGCGGAAATTATATATTACCTTCAGAAAAATGGGAGAGAAGAATGCAGTGAGGAATGGTCTTTTCTGCTTTTTCTGCTCATCTTCAATCTACAACATCAAGAATAATTACAAAAACCTTAGCACGGGTCGGGTACTACCCTCAAGCAGTCGTGAATCTCTGGAGATTTATTTCCATACCTTACTGCTGTCTTTTTTCGTTCGATCATTAGTCTTCAAATCAGAATCCTATTATATTGAACTAGTGTCAAGTGTCAACCAGAAACCATTGTCTTTAAACGTGTAAAAAGGTTTACAAGAAGAAAAACCAACCAGTTCTGCTTCAACTTCTGCCAATTCCTCCGAACCCCTGCATATAAAACAGATTTGGATGAGAAAAGTTTTCACAACGCTACCTGAATATCTTGGAAATAAATAACGTTCCTCATGTCATCAAATTTCCTTACCCTCCTTCTTTAAAACCGTCCCACAAAGACAATAGCCCAAAGGCAAAGAACAACAACGTTGTTATATGATGGGTCCATTTACGAGAGATCTGCAAGTGTGGTTTGAATCAGCAATCTAGTAGCTAGTTCACATAGATTTCATGGTAAAGGTATATTACAGGCACACGCATTTAACAATATCTAACCAGATTTGGAGCAGCCCAACCGATGGTAGCAGATAGAATGGTCATGACCTACGTATTATAGCAAGACATGAGCTTTCAAATCTTGAAGAGTTCATTGGACTCAACAGTCGTATTAAGACACAGAAAAACTTACAATCAAGGCCGATAGACAACCAGCCAATACAAGTCTCCTAGGATAACGCATCGCCAAAATCTGGTTACAGAGTAACAGTTAACATTAGCACACAGCATGACAACAGAAAAGCTGCTAGAGTGCGCGATACAACAAAATTCATCGAAAGAAAAACATCTACAGAAGCTGCTAAAGGAGATGAATAGTTAGCTCAGCTACAGGAAGCTCATGTGACACTTAAATTACGAATCAAGCAAACCCGTCACAAGTTTCATCCAGGAATAAAAATTAATATAACTGTGTTCTTGTTAAAACAAGTCAACAGATTTGGTCAAAGAACATAACTATCTGAACTTGGCTCAAATTCTCCAATCTTCATCTAAATTAACAAGAAACGTTCATCAAAGCAACTGGATTTAAGGAATCTAGATTATGCCGCCACTAAAGTTCATTGACTCGCTCTTACTCTTACCAGAAGAGTAAGAAGAACTACAAATATTGAGAAGAAGATGAGTAGATCACTTACAGCAGCAGCGAAGAACGTTTTGTCGCCAATCTCGGAGAGGAAAGTCATGGCGAGTGACTTAGTAAAACCCTAGAAAACCCATCAGTTAGAAACCGTGATTAGCTTCGACAGCGATTTCCCAAAAAGAAAAAACGTCGAATTTCAGAGAAGAGAATAGCTTCAACTGGATTGCGTACCTGCACAAGCGAGCCCATAGCTTCCGGGTAAAATCGTCAGCGAAGTTGCTGCCGGCGGGAGCTGAGACTCGACGGAGAGAGAGAGAGAGAGAGAGAGACGAGAGTCGCGGAAGAGAAGGTGAATGTTTGTTTGTTTGTTTTTGCTCTCTCGGGATTTGCTTTTGGTGGGAGTGTGGAGTGCACGCGATAAGCTATAGCGTACGGAACTTAATAGTAGTATTGCATTCTTATTGCCACGTGGACGAATAAGATTCGAAGATCTTGCAAATGTAGGACCCAAGTAGATATATCATAATTGAATGTGTTTATTTAATTATTGTTCCATTGCTGCTCCATTACGAACTTTACGTCACAAGAAGAATACAATCTATTCTTCGTTATTTCTCTTATGTTTGGCGAAACTCGATTGGAAACTAATCCGGTTTGACCTTAAAATTAATATATATATTTTACTGAGTGTTTTTTCTTTTGCTTGTTGTATATTTATATCGTCGATATGTGAGTTGCTCTCTGACTTTCTTTAAAATTTGGTAGGAAAATGATTTGTGTTTCTTTTTCGGATAGGTGTTTTTTTATTATCCTTGAAACAATGTACATTAAAATAGCATATCAAGAACTTTAGGTCTCTTCAAGTAATATGCCCAAGAGTATGTTCATGCCAAAAAAGTAATGTAACCGTCCCTGACCTTATTGCACACAAATGTTTTTGCCTTATGATGAAAGCTTCAAGATATTTAGCCAAACCCGAATCTTAGAGTTCTCTGTGACCCCCAAACGAGACTTGAAGCCGCAATCATCGGTCAAACCGTTAGGATTTGGATCCTAAATTCCACTCTGAAGAAATTGAGTTAAGAAGGAAATAAAACGATACGTACAATTTATAGTGGTTCATTCTTGACATGAAAGTTATTTATATTTTACGCCGCTGTAATTTTCACTAAGATCAAAGAATTAGGGAGAAGAAATTCTATTGTTTTCCTCTCGCTTACTTACAAGTCCGAAGGTAAACTTAATAATCAAATTGAGATGTGAGACCCAATTTCATTATTTACGGGCTTCTCTTGGAGACTCGTCAATTATATAGTCATCCTCTAAAACTACTTTCTCAGGTACTACAGGAAACTAACACTTCTATTTTTGTGCCATGAACATTGTTCTGATTCCAAGATTTGGGTTTTCTTGTTTCACATAGTTGAAACCCTCGTTTAATTTTTCTTACAAGTATGCTTGGATCTTATAATCTTACAATGTTGATGGGAATAGTCACAGTAAGTCCCTTTGCGGAGACTAAGTATTTTTTAGTTATGACTTGTAACTTTATATAAGTAATGCTCCACGGCTAAGTAATTAACTGACTAACAACATGAGTCTTTCTTTTGATTCTGCTTTCTACTTGTCATATCATCTATAGTAAGTTGTGGATGATTTGTTTTGGTCAAATGTAACACTCCAATGTAGGCCTCCTCCAATGTACCATATTCATCTTCAGACTCTAAACCTTTTATGAAAAGAAAAAAAAAAGATAGAAAACAAAGTGAAATCAGAAATAAAAAAAATTGGTACATAGGATACAGAGAAATGGGGTCATTTCCAAACAGAGAAAAGTTCTTGCGATTATCACTTGTCTCAAATTTTCAAAGAAAATGAAGAGAAAGAGACAAGATCGGATTCTGACGAGTAAAAGCAAGAAAATACCCACAAGACTAAACAGAGCCAAAACGTCATTGACTCTGCCAATGTACTCTCTTCTGGTCCAAACCATTTGAAATTTGGTACGTTCTCTGTATGGTGGATAAAAGATAGGTATTACGATTTCCGGTTTATACCATACCAAATAAAAATTTGCATTTTTCTTTTAAGAGATTGGTATAAGAAAAGTCAATGGAGACTCCGAGAGAAATGAGAGGTTTGCTGGTTTTAGAAGAGGAGACAGTAATAAATGTTAGACTTATATAAGAGGAAGATGTTTCTTTCAAGCAAAGCTTTTCTTTTTAATGCTCTTCTTCATCGGTCCACTGAATATAAGTTAATATCTCTGCTATGTTATTTGGTTTTTATCATTAAAGAGGGATACTATTAGAATTCATTCATTTATTAGTGTTTGATTTACTTAAAAATTAAAAAAAAATTGGGAGATTTTTTTTTTTTTTTTTAATTCGGTTTCCATCAACATCACATCAACTTCAGAGCAGAAGCCAGCCAGACTATTGCCTGCCTTATGGTAACTAGTTTTTCATTAATATCTGTTTTTATTTAACTTCAATAGTTAATTAAATAAAGAAATACTCAAAAAATAAAGAAATTCTCATTGAGAAAACAACAGCTTAGGCTAGGCTTTAGCTCTAGCTTAATTTCCATCTCTTTTGACTTTTTACCGGAGAGAGGAGAGAAGGTAGAAAACGGTGGATACATCATACATCATGATTCATGAGTAGAATCTAATTATCGTGTAATTGATTACAGCTTTTACTTTGCTTTTTAAAAATAATTAACATTATTATTTGTTTAATTAGTTAAGACAAAACAAAATAAGATTTTGAAACTTTTACTTTTTTGGGCATGTGAAAAAAAAAAAAGAACTGAGAGTGCAGTGTGGAGAGGCTATTTTCAACTCTGGCAGACAGTAACAAGATGGAAATGACGCTCTGTATCTGAAATATCCAGGCTCTGCATTACATTTACATACATATTATACACATTTATTTCATGCTTAAAGTACTCTATTTTTTCCGAGATTTTAAATCACCAGAATTACTAAAAGTAAAAAAAAAACACTAAAAACAATTACGAGTGTGGGATCTTTAAAACTGTAAACAATTGCCCCACTGTGAGTCTCTAATCTGCATATTTGTTAGTTTATAAATTTTAGTTTCTGTTTTTATTTAATCGATATTAAACATTGGCACCAAATGGTAACAATGGGTTGTCGAAAAACGCCAGAATTTTTATCTCTATTTCCCAAAAACATTAACATTAGTTTCTTTACACCATTTGAGTGGATTAACTCTTTTTTATTGATTGGTGGATTGGCGTTTCTTTTTCTCTAAATTCCGTTAACTCATTGAAACCATATAACTTTTCAGGTTTTCCTCGGATAAAATTATTATGTTAGTTAATCAGTTACAATCCATTTGAAACTACTATTATCTTTCCGTCGAAATATGTCATAGTTATATTTTTCCATCAGATTTAACCATTATTTTTTAGATACATTATCGCTATCATGGAAAATAGTAATCAAAATATTTGAAGACGTTTTTTTTTTTTTTGCTTATCTTCACAATCTTTTTTTTTAATATAAAACAAAAGTGGAAAGATAATAAATGCTTAATGTTGTTTAAAATAAGTTTAAAACAAGTTTAAAAATAAGCTGAAAAACAAGGAGCTTAAGAGAGATCATGGACAGCTTACGAACCATCTTTGGAGCAACGCACACATCCGAGAATCATCTTCATAGCACATAAAAGTAATTCCGTTGAGAATGGTTTTGTCAATGAACCGAGTAAAATAGTGAACCTGGTTCTGATACCATGACATATTTCGTAGAAGTTTATTCTTTATTAATCACATAGCATAGTATATATATACATGAGATTCTCCTTAAATTAGAGTGAAAGAATTACAAATTAAAGGGTATTACTCGCTGTTTTCTTTTGCAATTAGGGTTAGGTGTGTTACCGGTTGAACCGGATCTTTTGCCGGATAAAAATGTGTAAACCAAAACTAAATTCTCTGTTTGGGTTGGTTCAATTTAAAAAAAAATAATTTAAATTAAAGGGTGTTGAGTAAAATAGAAATAATGAAACGAGATAGTAAACTAAAATAATTAGAATGTAAAGAAAAAAATTAAAAATAATTAGTAAAATGAAAGAAATAATAATAATAATAATAATAATGTAATGGTTTTTAAAATAGGAAAAAGGGGAAAAAAATGGGGTACGTGGGTGTGTGTGTTGGGTATTGGAAAACTAAAATCCCACCCTCTCAGACGCAATTCATTTACATTTACACTTTTAAGAGTATAATAAATCTCAAATCCTTTCTCTGATTTTCTCTCTCTCTATATTATTCGTATTTATTAATGATGAATCCTCCCAAGCCGTACTGATTCGCCATCTTTTCACCATTTCATTGATTTTCCTCTTCCCTTTTAACTCACTTTCTCACTTCTTCTTCCTCTACTCTCTCAAACCCATCTGCAGAAGAAAGCTCAGTCTTTTTTTTTTTTGATTTTGGTGTCGTTACAATGCAGAGCAGCTTCAAGACGGTTCCTTTCAACCCTGATTTCTACTCTCAGTCCTCTTTCTTCTTCAGGTATTTACATCTCATTGTCTCCTCTCTATAATATTCTATTCAAAGCTTCAACAATAACAAAACAAAAAACCAATCTTTCTTTTTCTCTGTTTGCAACGAAGAAACAGAGGAGACAGTTGTCTTGAAGAGTTTCATCAACCCACCAATGGTTTTCACCACCACGAAGCTGTCGATTTAAGTTCAAGTCAGCTTCTCTTTTCCTTACTACAAAAGCTTCCTTGAGGGAATCAATCTCAGTAGGTTCCATCTTCTGATTTTCTTGCAGATGTCACTATTGCTTCCGCCAACTTACACTACACGACGTTTGATACGGTAAAAGTTGATTCCTTCTCACCAAACCCATCTCTGTAAAAATATATTCCCTCAAATTTTTTTATAAAAAAACTAGTTCCTTTTTTTCTTCTTTTTCAGACATTTTGAATCATTCTTTCCTCTTTTTAAGGTCATGGACTGTGGCTTGAGGGAGAGACTTGAAGGAGAAGAGGAGTGTTTGGACACAGGGCAGTTCGTGTTCCAGAAAGGGACAAGGTTAGTAGGAGGAGTTGGAGAAGTGAACAGCAGTTTAGAGAAGTGGTGTGATTCGGTTTCAGCCATGGCTGATAACAGTCAACACACTGACACTTCCACAGATATTGATACTGATGACAAGACTCAGGTTTTGTTCCTTTGTCTTCTTCGTTAATCATTCACTGTCACCCAAAAGAAAAAGAAAAAGATTCTGTTTCATTTCTGTTTGTTTCTTCACTTGGAGTTTTGTTTTGTCTCTTTTGGTTTATAATTTCACATTGATGGGTCACCTTGGAATTCGATCAATTTATTTTGCTCAGATTATGTCTCTCCCTCTCTCGTTCATTTCAATAAGGGGCTTGTCTGTTTTTTTGTTTCTAATGTGACTCACCATGGATGATAGGTTGTTGAACTTACTACTTTCTATGTTCTGTTAAGGAACCCCTAAAAAGAAAGATTTACAAGTTTCATGTAAAGTTTCTTCCTTTTTATGGATATGATATGGAACTTCAATGGCCCATCGCTTAAAAAAATGTGATTGCTTGTAAGTTTCTTGCTTTTTATTGATATAATATGAATTAAGCGGCTGGCCCATGTCTAAAAAAATACAATTGCTTGTAAAGTTTTTATGCTTTTTGTATGGTATAATATGAATTTACTGGCCCATGGCTTTAAATGCAAAATAGTTCAATTTTGTTTTCAGTTCCATTGCTGCATATTGAGTTTGTAATGGTTGGAGGGCTTGAGGGTTTATGTTTATAGCTTCTTTTTGTTTTCTTGCTTGTGTTGTTTAGTTAAATGGAGTTCATCAAGGGATGCTTTTAGCTACAGATTGTTCAGATCAATCCAAGGTGAAATCTAGTGAACAAAGGGTAGATCTTCAGATTGAACCTCTTGAGTTTTGGATCCGATGGTTTTAGTTTTTGGTTTAACGATGAATGAAACTTTGACATTCAAATTCTTGGCAGACGCTTCGACGACTTGCTCAAAACCGGGAGGCTGCTAGGAAAAGTCGATTGAGGAAAAAGGTATAGTATAGTTGATTCACTGAACTGCATTTTTCATTTTTCACTATCTTTGTAATTTACTTCATCTTTGAATTGCATTATCTCTTAATAGGCATATGTTCAGCAACTTGAGAACAGCCGAATCAGGCTAGCGCAGCTCGAGGAAGAGCTCAAAAGAGCTCGCCAACAGGTCAGGAAGTAACTGTTTTTAACACTATTGGCTTCTTAAAATGTGCTGTGGAAGAAGAAAGCTTCAAGTTTTAGTAATTTGTATTAATGGGTTTCTCTTGTATGCAGGGATGTTCGGTTGAAAGCGGAGTTTCAGGGGATCACACTCATTTGGCTGCTGGAAATGGTAAGACTTTCAGCATCCCCACATAAAACTTCATGGCTCTTTGGTAATTTGAAGTTAGTTTTTGATGTTGCAGGTGCCTTTTCATTTGAATTGGAATATGCACGTTGGATGGAGGAACATCAAAGGCTGATAAATGACTTAAGAGCGGGTGTGACTTCGCAGTTACGTGACAACGAGCTACGCGTGCTAGTGGACGCTGTGATGAGTCACTACGATGAAATATTCAGGCTAAAAGGAATTGGCACTAAAGTTGACGTCTTTCACATGCTCTCAGGCATGTGGAAGACACCCGCAGAGAGATTCTTCATGTGGTTAGGTGGATTCAGATCATCTGAGCTACTCAAGGTAAAAGGAATCATTTTTCACAATCTTTGGTTTTGATCTTTTTTGTAATCGGTTTTTATGTGCTTTTAGATTTTGGGGAACCATGTGGATCCGTTGACTGATCAGCAGTTGATAGGCATCTGCAATCTTCAGCAGTCGTCTCAGCAAGCAGAGGATGCATTGTCGCAGGGCATGGATGCTCTGCAACAATCGCTTCTCGAGACGCTTTCCTCTGCCTCAATGGGTCCAAATTCTTCAGCAAATGTTGCTGACTATATGGGTCATATGGCAATGGCCATGGGGAAGCTTGGCACTCTAGAAAACTTCCTTCGTCAGGTAAAAAAACAAAACCTTTTGACTACAATGATTGGCGTTACAAATCAAAAACCTCAAAGGTTATATCTTTGCAGGCAGATCTGTTGAGGCAACAAACTCTGCAACAGCTTCACAGAATTCTCACCACACGACAAGCTGCTCGTGCCTTTTTGGTTATCCACGACTATATTTCTCGGCTTAGAGCACTTAGCTCTCTATGGTTAGCCCGACCTAGGGACTAAGCCCTGTGATGACCCAAAGGAAAGCAGCATAGTTCTGGTCTTAGATTTTCACATTCACACATTATAACTAAAAGACCAAAGCTCTCCTCTTTAGCATCTTAGATCATCTGTTGTTTAGTTGCTAGTGAACGTTACCACTCAGAATCAATCATCGTTTTATTTTTACTTTTCCCTAAGCTAACAAGTTCTACAGAAATTTTGAAAACGAAAGAGACAATGTGCGCGTGAAACTCTCAGCGAATCATGCCTGGAACAACTATAGGAGGAGTTACTTTCTCTCGGCTCCATTTCTCTATATTCGAAAGCCAACCTGAAAACATCACCAAAACAAAAACAAGAAACATATATTTTGTGATATCTTGTAGAAAGCTAAATCCTTTTGGGGTTCTAAAGCCATTAGATTACACACCAATAGAAGGATCGGCGCCACGGTTTTTGAGCTCTCTAGACTCTTGGCAGATAGCACAATGAGTGCAAAAGAGATGGACCCAAAAGTCACGACATGGTTCCTCTGGCAATGCAAAATGTTCCCTAAGCCTAGACCAGCTTGGGAACGCGTAAAGCCAGCAACAACCCACAAATCCTAACGCTAGATGAATCAAACCTGCGTTCATACAAGCTACATTCCCAAAATGCAATCCAATTTTAGATTTTTTAACAAACAAATCAATGCTATATATAAAAAATGTAATAAATTATGGGTTTTTCTTACGAATGGTTCCTCTGTTTACGATCTCGGAGTTTTGAGCGAAGGAGATGCATGGCATTATAGCTGTCTGAACACCTTTTCAAGAACCCATTTTGAGGCAAGAATAAGATCAATCGAATATGATGAGATTAAATTAAGAAATTTGATAAAGAAGAGAACGTACAAATGTGAGGATCTTCGTGACAATCGCAGAGACCGGTGGTCCATAGTCCCTGAGGAAGGTGTCCGGCGTAAGGTTGATCCCGGAACGACGCTCCCTCCGCCTTGAACACCGGCCCATCCCCGTACATTTTGTTTAATTTTAGATTTCAATAAATTAATAACAATAATCACCAAATCAATCACAACGATAATCACTTTTCTTTGATTTTTCTATACTTTGTTCGTCAGAATTATTTGAGCAGAAGAAAACATGAATTTTCTAAAGAATTAAAAAACGCAATTATCTTTTTTCTTTTTTCCGGTGAGAATAATTAGAAAATTATTAACGGGAAAATTTATTTAAATATATAGTACTTGTTTTTGATTGGAGCTGGACATATGCACCAAAAAGCCTTCAACAGAGAGAGAGAGAGAGAAGATAAGCGTCAAATTTTGTTTGTGAAAACTTATAGACGATATCAAAGGGATAATAACGATTTGATCTAAATGTAGTAATAATGTAGATAGTGTAATGTGAAACTGTAGTTGTTGTAACTTGTAATTAGACAAAAATAGAAAAGCGTTGCTGGATAGATAGACTATCCACATTATCTGCAATCTGTAACTCATAAATATATTTAGTTGACCAGACACAAGTTAAAAGATTTGTGCATGACATAATAAGTTAAAAGATTTGTATAAGACATCAGTTAAATCTCATAAGATTCGTACAATATGAAAATATATATTTTGATAGTTAGGTTAATCTTCTCTCCGTGAACACGTAGTCGTATCTTATTTATCTAAACTGCGAGTGGTGGTGGTCTAATGGCGGATGCAAATTCCCATAGTTAACTCGTCTCTGTCTCTGGATACTATAGGCACATTGAATAACAATAAACCGATTTTCTTACGTGTTTCTAAAAGTTGGGTCTTAGTCTCTTAGAGCAATCAAGGATTTTTGATAATTTGATGGTTATTTAATGATTCTAAGAGTGAGAGTATTCATGGTTCCCTAAATAAAATGGTGTATCTTTTCATTTAATTTAGAAAGATTCAGCTTTTGAAAAAAAAAAAGATTACTTTGTTTTCTAGATATTTTTCCCAATTATCCCATAAAAATAAACTATAATTAAGGAACTTTGCTGAATAATTCAAAAAACCCAAAAAACAATAGGGGAAAAAGGGAGAAAGAAGAAGAAACTAAAATGAGGCTGCCTTACCACGAACTAGGCTTTTGTCTACAATTTGTCCGCCACTTGAATTGTCTCATTCATTTTTAAGACATTATTTTTTTTTTATGAGACATTATTTTTTTTTTATGAGACATTATTTTAGTTACAAACTTACAACTTTGGTCTCAAATTTTTATCAAAATTATCAAAAAAAAAAAAAAAAAAACTTTGGTCTCAGATTTTTTTGAAAAAGACTTTGGTCTCAAATTTTTGCCTCAACTCACCAAAAAAAAAAATGGCCAGATATGCACGCTGCTCTATTAAACCATTTAATTAAAACAAATCAAGATTTCATAATTTATACTAAAATAAATTTTTGTAGTTGAATTATTAATTCTATACTGAGATTTAGCTGACGTATGAAACTTCTTTCAATAACCAGAAGATCCAAAACATAAACTCTTATTAATTCCTAAAACTTAACATCGTGTAAAAATTTCACTAAACATTATATGATATCGAACAAGAAAACCTTTAATATTCAAACGTATAAGAGCTAAATTATACAAATATATAGAACTAATTAAAGGGATCATAGAGAGTGGTGGATGAAAGCGTCGATGTGGCACAACATCTCTAAAGTTGTCGTGTGATCAAGCTGAGACTTGCCAAGAATCTGAAACGCGTGACCAACGCCTTTGTACACCACGCGCTTGATCACTTTCTCATTACCATCGCACATCTCCATCTCTCTATCCATCAACACATCCATCTCCGCCACGCACACCAGCGTCCTCATCACCATCTTCTTCACCGGTTTACAATACGGATGCTCTCTGTTTGCGCCACGTGGCAAAGCCAGCCTCCACCACGCGTCTGACGCCGCCAGTGTCAGCACCGAGCTCTTTGTGTTGTTCCCCACGCGCTTCTCGCTCTCCGTACGCGCCTCCCCGCCGAAGAAAGGCTGTATCAAGATAGTTCCTTCGATCTTCAATGGCTTTAGATCATCGGTGGCTTCCGCTAATCTTACACTGACGTGGTGCGCGATGTTGCCTCCGGCGCTGTCTCCGGCCAAGAATATTCTTCCGAAGTCACATAGCTTGGACCACAAGTTATCATTTCTTGTTTTCTTGAGCCAAAGAATGGCATTCACTCCATCTTCGTAAGCTGCTGGAAGAGGGTTCTCAGGGGCTAAACGGTAATTTACAGACATGACCAAGCACCGTGAACCAGCGGACAATCTGGCCAAGAACTCGTGGTAACACGACCAAGAAGCCGAGCCGACGCAGAATCCTCCACCGTGGAAGTAGACAAGCAAATGAAGCTTAGAGTTAGAGACCGATGGGTTGGTCACCATGGGGACATAGAGACGTGACCATACGTTGGTCGACTTGTCTATGTGAACATCAGAGCAAGCCACACCGAGCTCGAGGGGTAGTGAGGGTCCCACACACGGCACGAGTTGAGATCGTTCCACGTGGCCGTCTTTGTAAACTCTAATAAGGCCTTCCACTTCGTCTACAACCGGTCCATGAATGTTGGTGTTATTAGGGTTAATGGTGGTCACATGGGTCAATGTAGTGGCTCCCATTTTCTGATTTTTTAAGTATGATTTGTGTAGTTTCGTGACACAAAAAGAGAGCTTTTAATCGAGTTTGGGAGATTGATGTGTTTGGGAGATCTCTTATATAGGAGGAAGATGAATAATGGAGGGTGATGGAGACAGGTAAGGTTGAAAATATTTCCAACTTTACTTTTTTCATCAAAATACTATCAATAATTGAAACTAAACTAAATTTTGTGGGCTACTCTCTTTGTTATTTATTATGGTAGTTATAACATCCCTATAAAATATGATTCTCTTCGTAGATACTGAAGTTAATGTCTAGGACCGGAGAAACCATGTGATTTTGTTCAATACAATAATTTTGACGATTCATGGTACTGATCTTCGATAAGAATTAGTCACACCTATATATATGAAATTCAATTACCTCTGTTTTTCTTTTTCTTTTTTCTAGTAGAATGCATTAATTTCTCTAAACTTAAATTTAGAATATTGTCGTCACTCCTGTTATAATAGAAACGTGTGAATAGACTTAAAAGGGTTTGTTCTTATCCAATGGGTGTGGGCGGCAATATTCAACGTGACTATTTCTTTGCAAGTTAGTCGATGGACTCTAGTGATATTAATTATTATTTCTCTTAAATTCCATTCAGCAAATCGTATTATAATATAAGAATAATTGGAAAGATGAAAGTGGCACGTAGATCAAATATTGTGGTGGTGGGCGATAGTCTCCCATTATTCAACGGCATAAGAGTCAGAAGAAGTATGGGATTGGCTGAATGGTTTTGTCAAAATGCACTTACCAAAAAGATATATTGCCCACTTTTGTTCTACATTGTTCATGCACCAATCTTTTTCATTTTAGTCTTATTTTATTATGTACGTGAGGAAACATTTCTACATATTGTGTGTATTACTAATGGTTTAGTCGCTGTATGTACAGTAAGCATCATTTACAAATATTGAGGGTCAAGTATCTGTTGAAATTAGTGGCCATTTTATCAGAGATTTAATTGGTGGTCGTTCTTTTACAAGGCTTTACTGGGTTTTTTTTGTTTTTGTTGCTAAAAGGTTAATATGAGACTTTATTGTTATCAAGGCTTTAATGTTAATATGAGACTTTGTAGTTTGCTGTAACTAATATCATATGAAAATGTTGTAAACAGTGAGCAAATTTTGGTAAAAGAATAATGTAACAATGAATGCATGCTGAAGAAACTCATTGTTATTTGTTAAAATTATTGTGAAAAGTTGATTGAAGTATGGGTAGTGAAAGTTGATTGGTGATGTCTGTGTTAGCCAATCAAAGAATGGGCAAGTAGGAGGGAGCTTATAGGTGGGATATATAATGTATAATAAGAGAATGATAGTGTTGACAAAAGTGGGACAAAACCCATTTTTGTGTTTGGGAAATTTTATTCTGTGGCACATATAAAGAAGGTCTCAAAACACAATTATAGTATCCATTTTACTTATGGTCTGCTCCATATACCCACAGGCCACACTACACAATTTACAACAGAAAAGTTCTAAACTCTAATTTGTAACATAGCAGAATCGTTGAAAATATACAAAACTCAATTTTACATGGTACAATTTTTAATTAGTTTTTGGAGAGAATTCTCAAATACACTAATAGAATAAACACATAATTCATTGGATTGGAGTAATTTATGCGTGTCTTAACAAATACGGCTATTTTAAAATTTTAATTACAGCATCGAAATTGTTAAGAATCTCTAAAGTTCAATCTTACTACTACTTAAATTTGAATTGAAGATAGGTGTGAGATCAATGTTAGGATCTTCAGCTTATGTGTGGACAGTGGTAAAATTATAAATGTACTTTAAAATATGCATTTTAGCGAAAAGAAAAATTCCCATTATGGCTATTTTTGTCTTTTTGAGAGATTTAGTAGAAAAGAATGACGACGAAGCTACACCACATGACACACAGAGAATATTAATTAATCAGCTAAAATAGGGTGGGCATTTCGGTTTTCGGATTGGTTTCGGTTCGGTTTTTCGGTTTTACGGTTTTTCGGTTTTATAAAAACTTAAACCATGTCAAAACCATTAGTAATTCGGTTTGGTACGGTTTGGTTTTCTTCGGTTTTTGGTTTTATCGGTTTTACAAAAAGTGAAACCATATTTAAACCATATGCAATTCGGTTCGGTTTGGTTTTGGTTTTTCTCGGTTTTTCCATGCTTTTCAAAAAAAAAAAAAAATTAATGTATTATATGAACAAGTTTTCTATAAAAAACTAGTATATATTATGGTTAATTTAATTTTATTTAATATATTTTTTGGTTTTTAGTATTAAATTTTAAGTTTTTGATATTGAACCATAAAATTAAACCTAATCAAAAACATAATAAACCATAAATCTAAATTAAACCAAATACCTATAGTATTATTTTTAATTTTAGTCAAAAACCATAAAAACTATTTGGTTTTACGGTTTTTAACCAAACCAAACATAAACCGAAAACTTAATAAAAATGATAACCAAATGGACTTTTAGGTTAAACCATAACCAAACAAAATCACTTATTTTGGTTTGATTCTGTTTGGTTTTTTCGGTTATGGTTTTTTGCCCACCCCTAAGCTAAATATTCAACACACCATATGAGTGACAATTATGAAGGAATACAAAATACGTCACGAAATGCAAACAACTAAATAGATATTCATGTAGTTTTATAGAGATATATGTAAATAATCGTTAATACAGATAAACCAATCTAATTGTCGTACAAAAAAATGAAATAAACCAATCTAATTCAATCTAGACATGGGCGGTTGAAGCGATGGAGGAATCGCAGACGCAGATGCAACCACTCGTGCCCGTCGTTCCATGTTCCCATGCCACCCAATGGACAAGTCGAAAGCATTGTTATGTTGAAGTTGCCTATACTCTTGACAAAGAGCGCATGGCTCGCAACAAAAGTGGACACAACAATCACAACAAGGTCTCTCCTTGAGATTGTATTGAGCTCTAAGTTTGGTTCGGTAAAAGCAAGAATAGAGACTACTCCCTCCGAATCCAGTCAGCATCAATATGATCATGTACATCGCTCCGCTCACACCACAAGATGTTGATCCTCTGTCTACAACCTCTGCGATGCGTCCAAAGGCTACGCACGGACACCAACAAGTCAAGCAACATGAGTTTATGTCCATCCAACATTCGCATAGATCAGTCGACCAACCCTTGGCTTTAACACGGCTTGAGCCTTGTGGGTCGTTGGAGGAAGGGTTCATGGTTTGATCTTTTGAAGAAGCGATGTTTATTTTTCTTCTGATTATTTTTTTTCTTTATATATGTATTGAATTGTGTAACGTTATGGCACCTTTTTATGGATTAACCGTCAGTAACTGCAAGAAGCACGTAGGGACGTCTCGTTTAATTTTGTTTTTGTTTTTGTTTTTCATTCCCTTTTTAATTATCTTTAAAGTTCCCAATGATTTATGTGAATCCGTGTTTTCCACTATAAATTTATTCTCCGGTAATCCTCTAAGTTTTACAGGGAAAATTTTCGGAATTGCTTTATAGATTAAAAATATTCAAAATTGCGTTATTAGTGAAAAATTGTCTAAACATATTTTGAAATTTTTATGGAATCACATTATTGTTAGGTAAAAAATGACGATTCGTTTTTGGCAGAAAATTGTATAATTACGCGAGTTTTGACAGCAATTGTACATTTTTGCAAGAAACGATTGGATTTTAACTAAAAAATTGCACAATAGCGTTTTTTATTTTAGAATCAAATTTAATTAATGAAAAATACATTAAAAAAATACATTAATCTTATGTCCATTATTATTCCAAATATATTCATAATACTTACGTGTGGCATCACTCCGAACCACATCTTTCACACATTCAAACCTGAGGAGTCTGAATCAACAGGATCTTTGAAATCAGCTTTTGTGCTAAGCTCCTCGAAGGTATTGACAATGTTCTGAAGCCTTGCAACAAACTCGATCAGAAGAGAAGCAAACGTAGCCAAAGACAAAGAACTCGCGCTTTCGTATACTTTACATTCGATCTCATTCACCACAGAGCCACCAATGAAGGACATGCTTGGCCACATCTCCCTGTTCCTAAACATCATGCTCTCTGTTGATATCAATATCGGAGATTCATTACCACTGGCTGGATTCTGATGATGGTTGCTGTTGGTATCCCAAATCTGGCTTAGAGATTTGATCACTTTGGTCTCGTCGTCTTTGGCTTCTTGATAGTCTTCTCGAGCTTCTTCTGCTTCAGCTTGTTCTTTGATAGCTGCCCAGCTTTCTGAGTTGACAAGAAGGTATTTACTGTCGATTTTCATCTGTAGCTCCTCCGCTGCGCGTTGAACGTCCTTTAGTATCTCTCCGAGGCTTAGCTTCTCCATTTTCTCAACTTTTTCTCCAAACAAACGCAGAACTTTTGCTCCTTCGATGCCAACTTTCCGGAGCTCGTGACTGAAAACATGTCTTTTCTCTGGAGCTGCCTGCCATATCACACAACCATATATAAGAGGATAGTCTTCTCTCATATCATGATTCAACCAAACACCAAACAATTATATTCTACATATATAACATAACTTTATTCTTGCTTAAGTCTAGTTTTCCCCTGTTTTTGCTTTTAAATTCAATTTTTTTTTCATTTAAGCTTCGAAATATCATTCATTTTATTGAATAGTTTAGATTGTAACCCTCAGAAAGAAATCTATACTTGCTAGACAAAGGGTAACATAAGACTGTTGATTTAATAGTAAAATAAGAAACCTGTATCTCTGAAAGGATGCAACCATGCATTGCCATGACCGTGAAAGCACAATGCCTCACTGCACCGCTAAGTTTGACATAGTTTTTCCAAGGATGGTTAAACGTTTTGTAAGGTCCATGTGGAGGCTCCCATATGGCGAAATCAAGCTACAAAAAGAGGTCTCTTTTAATGCTATATAACGCATATTGTTTTTGAACTTGTCTCTACTACAAATCATACCAGAGAATCTTCTTGGCTTGTAGATTGAACAGCGGATCTATACCCGCTGTATAATGGATCATCCGAAGCTTGGTACGTGAGAATCTTGGAGGGTATTCTCTCGTATTCCACACATTGCAAGTAACCATTAACACATCCTAAATGTTTCAAGGATAGAAAACAAAACCTGAAACAAGGCACATGAAAGTAATAAACTACCATCAGTTTATGTCAAATTATGTTTGTCTAACCTTCTAGGGAACTTGCCACAGTCTTGAAATTTTTAGCCACCAGTTTATGAAGATCTTCCCCGGCCCAAATCGGAAATATGAATATATTCACAAGCAAACAGACGGTTGCACCAAGGACAATAAGCAAAATCCGGTAATACGCAGTGCTTAAGAAATCTCTAGAGTTGTTGCCGGAAACAAGAACGATACAATATGTCAACTTGAACACCCTGAATGCATATTCATATTGCTTCATCGCCGGGTAGAGTTTCAAATAACTAGCACCAAAACCTGATATAGAGACAACGAGTAAATGTTAGTATCCTCATTGTCTGTAATGGATGATCATAAGGATAATTAAGGAAAATGCTGCAACCTGCAAGGAAAATGCAGATTATGATGATGACTTCCTCAAACTCTCCTGCTAAAACAGAGAGCTGCGCGATGCCAAGAGCAAGTCCTCCAGCAAACAATGTGCCTAAAGCTCTGTTGAATCCTTTGACCAAAGTTGCTCCTGAAAATTAAACATGTATCAACTGAGAAGAAGAATAAGAGAAAATAATTTGCTGAAAATGTGAATAAAACAGTCAAATGAAAGTGTCAGAACAGATACAATAGAAAGATTGAATCCAAAAAAAATCAGAAATTTCCATTTTTAGCATTAGAAGAATGTAAAATCAACCAAGTGGTACACAAGTGCAATTGTCTTCAGTTCAACAAACAAAAAACTCGAAAGCACGAAAAGATCCAATCAAAAACAAACTTGATCGAGCAAACTTGTCACACAAACAAGCAAATAATGTATATAATTGATCTGAAAATGTGATTAGAATGTTAAAATTACTCAGTAAGTAAAATCCAAACTGATCAAAATGGAAAAAGATTGAATCATTAAGCATTAAAAGAATCCTAAAAGTGTCTTGAGTTCCAATAAACATAGAAACTCAGAAGATCCAATCAATGGATCAACTCGGAGCAAGAGCTACGAATCAATACCGACGTAATACTCGAAAATGAGGACGACGGTAAGGATCGCCCAGACAGCGAATTTACTAGCATCTTGGAGAGGCTCTTTGAGGAAGATGACGAAAGAACAGAGAGCAAGAGCAATTCCCATCTTTATGGAGAAGAAGAGCTTCCTACGATCAGAATGTCCCATCGCATACAACTTGGCCGGGGCCTTGTAGAGAGCCCTCCACGAGCAACACCGGAACTTGGAGTTAAGGCCATCGGAGACGTCATTAAAACCGAAATCTGAGTATCCTTTCCGCGACTGTGACTGTGAGAGAAGCTTCTCTCTGCTTTGCTCAGGGAATGATCCCAATTTTCCTGCCATTTTTTTTCTCCAGAGTAAATATTACTCTGACAAATCAGAAACCTGAGAGAATCTTGTTGTCCTTTCAAAAAGAATTATAGAAAGAGTATTTTTATTTATTATAAGGATTAATGCTTGCCCTCATGTTCATCATCTCTAAAGTTTTACTACATCCTTTCCATTGTAAGTGTGTCCTTTGTAGGACTCTCTGTTTTGTATTATTTTCAATGCATTTTTCCAAAATCAAATATTATTTCAGTTTATTAACTGGAAAAATACACTCATAAATGTATTAATGAAGAGTGAAAATAAAAAACTTGAACACTTTTTGTTAATATGTGTGAAAATCTGACGACGAAACTTATTTCGAAGTGTGGGAACGAGGTAGTATCATGTTTTTGAATTTTACCTTTTGGCGCAACTACATTGTAATTTTGATAAGTTAGTTAGTGTGATGCCAAAAAAAGAAGAAAAAAATGAAAGTTAGTTTGAAATCTAAACATATTGGATAGCGTTTAACCCCAAAAAAAAAAAAACATACTGGGCAGCAATTAGTGTAAAAAAAAACAATAATAAATGGATAAAAAACCTGAGAATTAAATTTTGTGGACCTTGTAATGCAAATGGACCAGTAATATTGCGGTGATTAATCACTCGCATATCTTAAATCGCATCAAAACTCTATCTAACAGAAGCAATTTTGGGAAAAATAACAAAGAGACAAGTCTCATGTGGGAAACTAACAAAGAGACAAGTCTCATGGTCGTGACTCGTGACTGTGACATTTTCAAACTTATTACATATATATGCTCCCTCGGCATTCTTCAAAGGCCAAGTGTAAGTACCCTACTTGAGACCTAAGTTTCAAAGCAGAATTATTACTCAATTGTATGATTGTATCGATCTCCTTTTCTTATTATTTTTTGGGGAGCGTAAGCCCCTAAGAAATTCAGATCCTTAGAGACCAGCATGTGAATTATACACTATGTGAAGAATATAATCGTCCCGTCTCGAGCAAGTTTCGAACTCGGGTGTCCATGCAAGCGCTACTTGGTACTTTTATCAATTCTTTCCATAGGCCAACATTTGATAAAATCTAATGAAAATTCAATGTAAAAAATGAACTATATTAGATTAATAAATCTGAGACAAAACTCCAAGCCAATCCGACCCCCCACCACCTTCAGCTTCGTGCCTTCTAAAACCATATGATCTAGAACATTTTTCTATCCGGGGCACTATAAACCATATGATATAAAAAGCGCTACGGTGATGACTCATGTCATGGTCATTTCCATTCACTATAGAACCAAGATCAATTAGTCAATCCTATACGGTCAAGAATCTCACACAATAACCATATCCATGGATCCATGCACACATCACGAAGTAAGCATCAAACCATTCAATCTATACCTGATCCGTTTCCACCCTTAGTTGCAACGTTCTAAACACCAATTTAGATGGGCGTTTAGGCGGTTCTTATGTGCTAGACACCCATAAACCATGACAACTTCTTGTATGTTAGAATTAGACGGTTTTGTTGACGAAAAATAGTCAGTTCTTCCCAATATTATTTGGGCTATCATCTGTGCTTCATGGGCTTGTAACAGATCTCTGTCATCTCTGCCCAATAAATAATGGGCCAAGTCAACAAAGCCCATATAATTTCATATCAATTGTCAACGACTTTGGAGCTCCACTGCGACCATATCTTCCTTATCCATTCTCATAAAATCTTCATTGCTCTCTGAAGAAACAAAGAAATGATGTCATCAATGGCACTCCACTCATCTCTCTCATCTGCTTCCCTCTACTCCATCACTGCTTCTCCATCGTTCCATAACCAATTCACCAAACCCATTTCTCTAAATCGGAAAATCGTAGCTCTAGCAGCTCCAGAGACTCTCACTGCTGAACCAGTCACCGGAATTGATGTTTCCGACACTCCACAACCAACAAAGGTAATAACAATACCACACTCTAACTTCTTCTCTGTTCTGTTTCAAACAAACCCACAAATCTTTGTTGTTGTTGTGTTTTAGGCGGTGAAGCAACAAGAGGAGAAAGCAAGAGTGGTTCTTAAGTTTGTGTGGATGGAGAAGAACATAGGATTAGGATTGGACCAGTATGTGCCTGGACATGGCACAATACCACTTAGTCCTTACTTCTTCTGGCCAAGAAAAGATGCTTGGGAAGAGCTTAAGTCTACTCTTGAAGCTAAGCCATGGATCTCTCAGAAGAAGATGATCATTCTCCTTAATCAAGCCACTGACATTATCAATCTCTGGCAACAAAGTGGAGGCAATTTAACTTCTCAATAATCTCTTTTTTGTTTCTGCAATTCAAGAATTCACCTTTTTTTTCCCTTGTCTAATGATATATTGCTATTGAGAGGTTTTTGTTATAAACACATCTAAATAATATCCATCAATTCGACATAAAATTAAAGATTAATTGAAAAGAGGATAATAAAACCAAAATTAAGCAACATTGAGCTGTCGTTTCCTGGAAGAAGGAAGTATCATACGCTTGATGGTGGAGATTTTGCAGAGAAGAGCTTCGCCATATGATTTGGGGACTCTCCGGTCACCGGAATATGTACACGTGAGTGTCACTTTCTTCTCCAACACACTCACCAATATTGAATATGTTTCTGCTTTCGAAAGAAACAGAGAAAACAAGAAACAATCTGTTATGAGAGAAGAACAAAACGTGTCTCATCTCGAGAAGTACACTATCTCTCACCGATCATCCTCGACATTATGTCTGCAATTTTCTCTTGGCAGTCGCTACATCTGATGTCTGCTGATAGAACAATCTCCTGAATCTGATAACGAACAAGATCATTACCAAAGAGCAAAAAGTAGCACGAATAGAATCATTGAAAAACAAAAGTATTAAGAGTAACTACGGACAAGGGGCATGGATAACGATGCCACAGAAGCGAGACTGCTTTCACTTGTTATTGAAAGCTTGCTTCTTGGTGATGCTCCAGGTGATGCTCCAAGCTCTTGCTCGACGATTTCAGACAGAGAAGCCATGACAGTGTTTCGTTGTACAAGGAAGATAAATAAAACAGGAATCAAGAATCCATACAAAGATCAGAGAGTGGGAAACGAAGAGTGTCGCTATCAGAAAAGGATATGAGTTAGCAAATCTTCTGAAGTGGGTGACAGAGGAAGCCCATCTTTTCTTTTGCTTCACTCAATGGAGAAAATCAAGTTTAGAGACGCAAGAGACATGTTAACACACAAGACAGATATATAACTATGGTTTGGATCCTTGACTTAGTGTCCATCTTTCTAAGTGAGAAAGTCAAGACCTTTTGGTTTCCTCTTTACTCCTGGTTTTGTTTTTCCTCTGCATAGTTTGAAAAAGATGCTTCACTCACCAACATGCAACCCCACCATAATCATTCAAGTGGGGAATTGCTTCTGAGTTCTGACTAGTCTCAACAAATTTATATAAGCTCTTTATCTTTTTTCCTTACCCCACTTTAGTAAGCCAATCATAGATCACACAAAAGGGATATTAGGTAAAAAGTTAAAAAAGGGGTTTAAGATAAAACACTAACCTTTTCATCAGAGTTAGGGGTTTATTACAAGCGCACTTACAGTCTTGCTCGGACTGTATAAAGTATAAACTCTCAATGAATTATATCAAAACGGAATAAATGATGGGTTCACGGAATGGTCCCAATTTCCACAAAACATCAATTGTTACCAGCTAAAAAGTTACAACTTGCAACCAAAGAGCATCAATTTCATTCGTTGGTCCCGTTTCGATGCTGCACAAAACAAAACCCTTATAGGGACATTGACAAGGACAGATTTAACTTACGTACCATTAAGATAATCAAGTGTGTCCTGAAACTTCGAGAGAGAATCATATTCAAATTCAAAAAACACGGCTTCAAAGAATCGCCTCGATCTCGAGTATCAAATTCTTCAGTAAGTGATACTATTCAACACAGGTAAGTAAAGAGCATATTATATGGATGGACACTGAAAGTGAACACAAGGTAAGAATATAGTTTTATTTGATGATACATAGGTTACATGAAAACAAAAGATCCCACAAGACCACAAAGAAAGCAAATCGTATCTCTATGCTAAAGAGAGACGAAGAAAATAACTTAATTCTAAGAAAAATTAATGCCTAAAACCCTAAAGAGGTAATGCTATTACCTACTTCTTCTACTGCATCCAAAACTTGCTGCCTGTATTGAAAGCTCCTACTGTTACACATACGTACACAAACGAATTTGGATGCCATTACGAGCTAAATCTATAAATCCCCAAGAAATCTTGCGAGCCACAATAATCTAAAACCCAAAATCGCATTGAGCAGATGCCCAACAGGTAATATGTACCTCACAAGTCGAAACACACGCCATCCCCAAGCTGATGATCATCTTGACATTAATAGGCCAGTCAAAGGCTGCCCAACCGAAGAGGCAAATAAAGAATCTCCCATGAACTTGCTGTTCTCACAATCCAAGGATCTTTCACATGAGAAACCATCAGTCAAGCTCGGATCGTGGGGACAGCAACTGACACGCTTACGCTTCCTTCGGACAGCAACTGAAGAGCCAAACAGAGAATCTCCCACTGAGTTGCAGTTCTCACAATCCAAGGATTTTTCACGTGAGAAACCATCAGTCAAGCTAGGAACGTGCGGACAGCTACGGACAGTTCGATTCTGCTTCCTCGGTGCTTTTTTCCACTTCAAGTCAGATACCAAGACGTCCTTTAGAAGATCTGGAACTGGTAGCTTAGTAGATGCCTTATTGGTTGTAGCTACTGGAAGAGAGATGGTGAGGTTAGCTTCACCCTTTGGTGACATCATACCATTACCAACACCAACTTCAGATAGCTTCTCATCATGTTTCACCTCGACCTCATTTTTCTTCATCAAGGATAGGACAGAACTCACGAGATCAGATCTTGATTTTATGGGTACCCACTCATCTGCCAACCATTCCGAAGATTTTCTAAGGTCACTACGATGGAAGGCAGACATTTTCTTTTCACCTGAGAGAAAACAACCAAAATAACAACAGTTAGTCCCGTGAAAGACATAATCTGCTGTCATACTTCCATTCAGAGGTATGTCTCAACTCACCTGGCAGGTAAACTTCAAATTTCTCTTCTGAAACTTTCTGCGCCACGATCCCTTCCCACCATCCGTCACACCACCACACATCCACAGGCATACCAACACCAACAGCCCATACATCATTTTCTTTCCTGGGCATCGGATTTGGACGTACTATTTTTCGTCCTGGGTTTCTAAGACCCAGATGATCACCAGCTGCGACCCGAGATGTCAAAATCCACTCCTGCAACCATAAAATGAAACATGTTAGCACAATCGACAGCAGAGAACAAAATCAAAGGGTGGATTTCCAAATGTGTACCTCTAGCTTCTTAGATTCATCATCTGCATCCTGAATGTCTTGGTACTGGACCTTAACCTTCTCCTTGTGTTTCTTTATTATCAGTGCCCTAAACCAACAACCTCTGATGCCACTATCTTCAGAAAGTACTTCAACAAGTGAACCCTTTTTAATGTGAAGGGAAGAACCATCTTTGGCGCCCTTGCACATAGAAGCATCTGAGGGACCCAAGTCAACAGAATTTGGGCTAGCTTTGCAGTCCCCTTTCATGTCATCTGCAGATGGTACATCCAAAGCCTCAGAACGACGCCTTTTCCCCGATCTAATCCCAACACAACCAACCAGAGAAGCTCCTAATCCTGGATCAGTACCAGGTGCTTGAGCAGCTTCACCTGCTTTTAAAATGGATACATTCAAGTATCTAAGCATTTCTTGTCTCCAGTAACCTTCTAATTGTGTAATGTCATACGGCTTTATGACATCATCTCCATATAATTTCTGGCAGAAGAAAGCTACTAGCTGAGCATGCATTGGCACCTTAAGAAATTTTTCATAATGCTGAGGACTGAGGACAGTAGCCAATCCATCTATGCACTCAATGTTGATATCTTGAAGACAAAGAGTAAAGAAAATCTCTCTGTCATTAACATCATCGGGCGAAACAATACCAACCTCATCAGTTTTGTGAAACCATCGTACCACGACCATCTTTTTGCCTTTAGAATCCTCATACAGGTCTTCCAAGTATGCAACAAGTCTCTTATTTTGCTCTGCTAAAACATACACGAAATCATTGACCTGCAATGAGTTTGCGGAAAAAAAAAGAAAAGTGAGCTTTTAGCACAAGAAAAAGTAACAGAATGTAATTAAATACAAACTTCAATAAAAACATAAAATAAACTCACAGAGACTCTGACACCATTCCGGAAAAAAGATGGATAATGCTTACGCCGTTTCCTGCAAGTCCAAGAAGAACCCATCCAGGAGAACTTTATGGTCTGATGAATAGGCTTCTGAAATTGACCATTCTGCAAAGAAACAAAAGAGAAACCGATTGATATTTCATTTCCAACAAGAAACCCCTCTATACTTGTGGGAAAAAAAAGTCATAGCCTTAGTTAAACCAGTACCGTAAAAGTGCCAATATTTAATCCTCCAGCAGCTTTTCCAGTCATAGAAGCAGCTTGTACATCTGCTACATGAGGTACCACACCTAAGACATTGAAGAAAATCAGAAACAAAAGATCAGAAATATGTCAATAAATGTTATCTGTAGGTACAAAATTGAACAAAACTTGAGAAATATCAATTCGTGCAGACATGCTCAGTACCAAAAGGTGGAAAGCGGATCTGTCTGCAGCAAAATTAAGTCATTAATAGATTTAGCTGCAAAAGGCGCAACGGAAGGATGTAAGAGCTCTAACACAAAGATCAATATCTTTAATAAAAATTTACAGTTCAATTTACAGGTGATGAAACAAACAGATAACCCTAAAAAAGCTTTTATATTTACATTATCTTCCTCAAATCAAAGAACAAGCTTTCACCCTCTAACAAGATTGCAAGGGGTGATGCTAGATACCCAAGAAAATCACATTATCGAAGGAAAATAGAGGGTTGCGAAAACGTTATCAAATTCTCCGAATCTCGATGAACAAAATCAAATTCTTCAGAAATCGATGTGAAGGCAATAAATCTCCTTTGAGCTCATACGATTCCAGATCTGAACTTTAACTTGTTCCAATTCAAAATCCCGCAAAAGAAAAAAAAAACAGGACACACCCAATAAAAACCTAGAAAAAGGGCACAGAAAAATCGATAAAGAGATTGAAAAAATTACCAGAAACAATCGAATTGAGCCAATCCGCAACGTCTTCTACAGAGTTAAGCTTTTTCAACACAGAGCGATTCTTTTTCAAGGCGTATCTGAAGGACATGCGTTTAGCGTTCTTCACCCTCCCAACAACAGCCAGATCTGCACATCCATCTTTCCTCTCGAGATAATAATGAACCTCCATCTTTCCTTTCGCGTTCTTCACATGCAGCTCATTCCAGCCGCAATACGACGGCGTTTCCGACGACCACGCCATATTCCTCCACCGCTATTAAAAATAAATAAAAAAACTCCCGCAGAACGTGAGCTATCCACTCTAATACCCTAATCGCTTCTCTCTCTCCGCGTGAAATCAGAGAAGAAGAGAGAAGGAGAAGGCGGAATTTGAATAATATAGAAAAGCCGGGTGGGAGCTAGGGTTTCAATTTGGGGATAAGATTAAGGGTAGTGATTGGCTCCACGTAGAGCGTATGTCATAAATTACGGTAATATCCTCCGGAATTAGTATAAATTACGAGAGTGCCCTTGAGAGGGGTTTTTCTACTGCATTCTCTTTCTTCCGTCACGATAAGGAGGCCCGTTTAGAATTTTTATAACGGAAAAGGACAAAAGACAAGTTGTGTAATAGCGATGAAGCGCGTGATTTTCGGGTATTTTTTATTTTTTTTTAAGAGAAGAAGGAAGACTCGCTCTATTTATTTGCCAGCTCACAGCTGGCTATCACGTCTTTTGGATTTTTTGCCCTTTCTATAGATTTTTAAATCTGTTCAAATTTAATTTTAATCGGATCTTGATAGAATACAAATACGGAAATAATTTCACAACACACAAAACATAAGGAAACTTTATTTATTCTTTTTTTTTTTTTAAATGAATGTTATTCATACCAAAAACTTTTGTACAATAAATGTTTCTTTGTTTCATAAAAGAATTTAGAAAACTAAAGCAGAAAACAAATTAAAAAATAGAGCTATTGCTTCTTCAAACGAGCAGTTAAGGAGTTTGTGCAGCAAGCCACACACACATGCCTTCATCGTATTTCTGATTCCCTGTGTTTCGGATGGAGCTGAGTCTGTTTCGCACCATCTTGTCCACAAGTTTAATGATCGTTGATGTTGGAAGAGGAGTGTTGCCGTGCCGTCGTCCGTTCCGTTCTCTCCATATGTGATATATAGATCGTTGTTTGAAAGAGATACCGCATGAGGAATGTGTGGATTTTCCCCTGATATGAGGTCTGAAGAAGTTGGATGAGTTGATGCCAATGAGATGTAAACCGAGTGCCTAACAGCTTGGTAGCAAGTACTTTCCATATCTCCAAGGAGTATATACACTCGAAATAAAGATGGTTACGGGTCTCCTCCACATGGTTACACAACACACAGAGGCGTTGTTGCGGTGTAGTCCAGTGGTGTGATCTGTCACCAGTTGAGAGCCTATCAAGAATCACCAACCATGTCATAAAGGAGTATTTCGGCGTTGAGTACTGAAACCAAGCAATTTTGTACCAATCACACCTCGGGTGAGGTGTTCGAATCTGGTACCAAGTGGTTTTGGAATTGAAATCTCGCTTATAAGTGTTAGGAGAAACACGCCATAGCGAAACATCGTCTCCATCTCTTCTCTCCCGTACCACTCTGCTAATCTCTTCTTCGATGTGATTCAGAATTTCTGTGCGGTGTCTCCTTCTTCTAGGCGCAGAAAGTACCTGCCTCACAGTATTATGCTTTGGAATACCCAGGTCTATTGTCCCTCTCTCTCCCACTATCTCGCTGAGAATACCCAATCGAGACCAGACATCAAACCAAAAGAAAGTTGAATCCCCATTGTGAATCTCTAACTTTATTTATTCTTATCTTTTGACTTTGATTGATTTCTTTTTCTGTCAACACTTTTATTTAAAAAACATTCAAAATTATGAAGCAATTTTGTTTTTTTACTCCTCAAATCGAGACCCGATTAATCTCTCAAAAATGAATATAACCGTTGAATAACGACAGCAAATATTTGATAATTCTACATTTGAAGAGATTCGATGTCTATACCAATATGGCGAATTCTCCTTAATTAGGAACCACCATATTACCACCACTTTATTAAACGAGAAACAAAATTTGTTAAATAAGTAGAAGGATATGTTAAATTTCATTGTTTGAGAAGAAAAAAGTAACAAAAAACTTAAGTTTCGGACAAATACTTTTCCTTTTTGTTTTGGATATAGATCTATCAAAATATTTGAATTAATCTTTAGCCGACGAAAAATGCATATGAGACGTATACTTGTTTATATAATACATTGCATTTTGAATTTGAGGGGAAAAAACAACAACATAGTGAGTAGTGAATATGTTTATCGTCGTCCTGATCTATAAAAGAGATTCAATTTTCAACATGCTATTAGTTCATTAGTTGTGCCCACAATAAACGGAGCTTGAAGAATAGCGATGTCGTGTCGTCTGCTATGTGCGATGTTTCAAAGTTAAGGATTCAACAAATTATATTCGAATATGATTCTTAATTGATGGAGCGGAAAGCTTCTAGGATATACTAGAAATCCGTTGATTCCTCAGAATACCGGAAAACTAGGGTTTTTCAAATCCGTTGATTTCCAAAGAAATACCGTAAACGAGAAAACGTGAGGAATTCGTTGATTCTCCGCGAATACCGAATCCTACGTCTTATTAGATTCGTTGAGATCACGATGGATCTACCGAAAACAAGGGATAGAGAATACTCTTCTCTCAAAAGCAAAAGCTCTTTAATAATTCTATTTATGCGCTGCATCATTAATGGTGCCAGATGGGTTTCATAGCATTATCAATGTAGTATATATTATTCGATATTTTACATATGTACATATTATTATCGACATATATCTTAAACGCATCTAAGCTTTAGTGCAAAACTGAAAATCCATTGTCTATTTTGCCGTGACACCTAAAATATTTTTTCAAGAAAGAAAAATCTTCCAAGGGAACAATCATTGGCCTCAAAACACAGCTCCAATTTTCAATTTCCAAAGACTAACCTTTTTGGGGTTTTTTGTTTGTTACCAATCCAATTTAATGTTCCTATCAATGTAAAGCTTGTCAATATACTCTATGATCGGTCTCGAAGCTTCCATGTACCTCCTCATGTTCTTCTCTACAGATTGATCTTCAAACCATCAAAACAAAACAACGAGTATAAGAATCAACATCTCGTAGAGAAATCAAACATAAAAAAAATCGACCAAAAAACAAACCTCACCTGTTTCATTGAGCCGTAACAGAAGTTGGTCCCTCGTCGGAAGTGTGTACATTCCGGCGTAGACCGCGGTTCTAACGGTCCATGTATGAAACGGTGCACAGACTTGCGTGTAAGCTTTTGTTGCAGCGTCTTTCAAAGAATAATACTCATCCGTTATTAAGAATTGTTCGAAGATGGCTCGGATGAGATCTAATCCTTGTCTAACGCGTCGCAGATTTCGCGAATAGCTTCCTTGTGTTTTAACCGTTTCATTCTCCACATCTAGATCCAGAATGTTCTCTAACGTCTTGAATGTTTTCGAAGCCTCCACCAAATCCCTAACCTAAAATCAAAATCCTTATCAACAACAAGTTTTAAGACAAGTAATTGGTGGTCTAGTGGTTATGAGAATCAAGGTCGCTAGTTCTACCCTACTTATGGGGCATCCTAAAAGATTATGAGTCAAAAGTTTCGAAATTTACAGACTTTATAAATAAAAAAACGAAATTCGAGGAATAATTCATTGTGATAAGGTTTCGAACCTTGGAGACATATTCCATCTCCGCGAATTTGAAGGCGAATCCGAGACAACCGAAGAGAACAGAGACGTGAGTACACGCACTGCAAAACGCATCGAGCCTTAATCCATCAATTGATTCGTAGTCGTCGTCATCGTCGCCGATCTCACACCGTTTTCGCCACCGTGGTTTCAGCAAATCAGCCAGATCCTCGAAGGCCTCCGTGATAACAGACAAAGGCGTGTTGACTCTGGCATCGTCTTCGAGCATGTCTTCCTTCTTCACTTTCTCTCTCTCTCTCCTCCTGTTTCTTATATTGATTCGCCGCCAAGGTTGCAGGAACTTTGAAAAGTCTCACTTGATCATGATAGGTCACAAAGGTAACTTACGTGGAAATGAAAGACGTGTTCCCGAAGATGAAAAACGATGACTTGCGATTTGTTTGGAACGTGACTTTTCGCTACACGTTTGCTTAATCTCCACGTTGCTTGTTTCACTATCAAATCAGTCTTATTCCTCCTTTAGGCCCATTTGTATTACTTTCGGCCCAATTAACTCAAACATTCATCTCCAACCTGGTTCGAACCGTTTAAGTATGGGTTCAGTTTTCAGTTTCGCTTTTTAGTCAAATATATAATTTTTCAAAAATACAATTTGGATTTGGTTACGGTTTTGCAGATATATTAATATGAATCCAAATTAAGATTGGTTTGGTTTTTAAATTAGATCCATCTTAAGCAGAGCTCGAAACAAAGTCGTTCGTTCTATTTTTATTGGATTTATAAATACAGTACTTACTACTGGTTTCACATTACATACCCAAGACTCATGCATCAACTAAACTCCTATTGGTTAACTGCAATTCATCTCTAACCGGACTATTGACTTCCTTGCTATGATGCACTTGAACCGGTTTATAGGTGTAAATCTTGGCGCACCATAGATAATACACGAGATTAACAGCTTGTAACAGAGTGATTAACCAGTAAAAGTACTCAAGCCTCCCCCGGTTTAAATTGTTATCCGGTAACCAATTGCTCCCATCCGGTTTAGCACTGAATTTGTGAACCAGAGTCACAAGCAAAGTACTCACATAGTTTCCGATCGAAATCGCCATCCAGAAAAGCGCCGTCGCTGTGCTCCTCATACTCTCCGGCGCTTGATCGTAGAAAAACTCCAGATGTCCGATCGACATGAAAGCCTCTGCGATTCCGTGGAGGCCGTATTGAGGAATCAGCCATAGAAACGAGATCGGAACCACCGTGTGAGGTTTATCCAAAAGCCCGTGCTCGATCGCGACGTGTTTACGCTTAATCTCGACGAATCCGGCGACGAGCGTTGCGATGATCGAGATGACGAATCCGATTCCCATACGGTGGAGGAACGTGATGCCTCGCTCGAGGCCGGTGACTCGCCGGGCGAGTTTGACGAAGACGCGGTCGTAGAAGACGATTGTGCAGAGCATTGCGACGGTGGTGAAGACGGACATTGAACCGGCTGGGATTTGGAAGGATTTAGTTAAGTGACGGTTCATGGTTTTGGCTTGTTGTAGAGAGAAGGTTCCTTGTTGAGCATAAGCCGTGATGAGGAGGATTCCGGAGGCTCCGATTGGACCCATTCGGATCACCGATTTGAGCTCTTCGACCCGGTGGACTGTGTTTAGCCTCCATGGGTTAGGGATTTGACCCGGTTTCAAATTGTCTTGATCCGTCACTATTGCCGCCTTGTCCAAGAAACTATACTTAAAGAACAAGTTAGTTAACAATACACATGAATTTGAATTCGGATAGTAACACAACGATAAACATAGCATAAATCACTAGACTAAAAATTCTAAAAGTAGCTAATCAATTATAAAGAAAATGCAATGATCTCTTTCGTATCCCAGAAATAGCTCTAAGAGATCTAATTCTTGCAATAAAACAAAACAACAAGGTCTACCGACATAGTTTAGAAATATATTTAAGTTTCTAGATTAATTTGGTGAAAATGTTTGGATTATGAGATTTGAGAAAGACAAAACAAATGACAGAGGAAAGGAAGCTAGGTCAGTCAAATCCATGGAGCTAACAATTGCTACTAATTTTCTAAATTTTAGTATTTTCGAAAAGGGTCCAATAATCCAATTATTGCTGCATATATATGCCAAAAAACAATAAAAATGACAACTTTGATGTGTTGTCTTGAACTCTTGGTGTGAAGAGAGCTTACGTCTTGTTGCTTTTTGGAGTTTCCTTTTGTTTTTGTCGATTACAATTACAATTATGATGTATGTTTTTGGATGTATTTTGTGATTTTTACTTTTAATTTGTCTGGTTTCACCTAGTGGACAAGTTGTTGTACGCAGTGGCGGAGGCAGAATTTTTGTTTACAGGGGTCATATATATTTAATTATNTATTTAATTATATATTAATATTAAATGATATAATTAAAGTATAGGTTGTTCTTTAAATCATTTAGAAAACATTTGATTTTTTTTACCTAAAATAAAACTAAATCTATTTTTCTTAATATAAATGTATATGTAGTATTTAAAATGCTTCAGTTTTCAATAAAAGATACACGTAGTTCATCTTTTTATTTTGTTTTAGTTGTGTTAAGTAATTTTTATTATCAAAATCTATAGTATATTGTGGAGATTAATTAGTTGTTGTATTTATCTTGATTTATGACCTTTTACATAAATATATGTAAGAATTTTGAAAACAATGTAAGAAACAAAATAAAACAGGATATCTAACGAGAAGAAAAAAATCAATATGTAAGAAGCTGTTAGAGATTTGTAGTCATTTCTTAGGAAAACACAAAACAAAAATGTATAGAGAATTAATGTTAAAATTTAAATGAAAAAAATGAATATGAATAGGGTCAAAGGCAGGAAATGATCGCGTGGCATGGAGGTCAACATGAAAATTTTATACCAAAACATCTAATAATCATTAGATGAATTACCTTATAATTAAAAACTTTTAAATTTTATAGGGGTCAACTGACCCCCTTCCCTATGTATTGGCTCCGCCCCTGGTTGTACGATTACTCAAATGTTTACGTTACTATATTGATTTACTCTTCAGGTCGTATTTGATAAGAAATATCATTTTAAAGTTATATATCCAGATTCTTATACGATTCCTCGTGACTATCTGGATATATATAGTCAAACAATTACACAATCTTAAAATAATAATTTGATAATAATAATAAAGTACGTGGTCGTTGATATTATAGTACGTAATAATGTGAATTTTATATTTGAAACGATTGATGGTATACTTTTGACTCAATTTAATTAGTATTTAATCATGACGAAAAGTGAAGAGAATTATTAAATTATCATAGGATTATAAAAAAACATCGTGTATTAGTTATTTTGTACATATTTTTCTTTCTCACTTTTAGCTCTAAATCACTATGGTGGTACCTTATTTGCTTTTTTCTTTCTTTTTAACTACTCGTCGTTTAAAGTAGTATCTCTAATTTTCTATATGTGGATTATTAAGTTATATATCATAGTGGATGATTTATAACACCACCATTAGTTTAATAGTAAACACCGATTATACATATGATGAAATAGAAACTAGAGAAGAGGGGTCTATTATTACCTCATGTGTTTGGTGTGGGTGAGTTTACCACCTAAGGAGATAGGAGCATCAATCTCATCGTTGAAATAGAGAAGAGTTGGATCAGAGACCATCCTCAATTTTCTTTTGCGAAACGCTGCGACTGCCACTTGGATCAAGCGGGTAAATGGACTACCCGATGGATCCAAGTGACGGTAAAGCCGGAAACCGCCGACAAAAGCAATAACGGATAAGAACATAGCTACTGTCGGGATGCCCAAACCTAGACCCCACCCAACGTTATCTTGGATGTACACAAGAACCGTCACCGCCACTAAAACTGCTGCTCCCATGCAAAAGTAGTACCTAATAATTCAAATTCATCAACAAATTTTCATTATTCTGGTTGTAATAACTAAAATAAAATTACTATTTAATAGAATAATTCCATCAAACACATGCTCGTAATTCTTAAGACGACTTTTAGACATCTTGATAATTACTTTATTTTTACTTAGAGACCTATATAAGAAATTTGACCTTTGCTTCGGGTTAGCAGAATTAACAACGGAGTTTCCATGATAAAATAGTGACCCAAGACTTCTATAAATCTTTAAATACATAAAAAGGCTTAAGTAGCTAATAGCTGCATTTTTTTAGTATTACAAAGTCATGTTAGCTATATAGTCTTTTAGTGTTCAGACAAAAGACATTAATATGTTTCAAACATATTAGGTAATCCTAGTATTATTACAATGTTTTATAATCCCTACGACCAATTTAACAAATAATAAAAAAGTCTGAGGAATCTATTAAAAAATAATTATTATTGATATGTATATACATGAAGAGAGGTATAAGTTTTTTAAAAGTACCAGTTGAAGTAGTTCCAGGTTTTGGTGGTTTGGTTAGGATCCGACTCGTCAAACTGATCCGCACCAAAAGCAACAACACAGGGTCGGATCCCACCCGAACCGAGAGCTCCAAGAAGAAGAGCTATGTACAGTATACTCAACTGTGCTGTGTCAGCTACTACGCAAACCTCTTCTCCTTTACATGGTGGTGGCCTTAGCGTCGGTATTATTGCCGATATCGTAAGCAGTGTCATCCCCTGTTTTGTCGAGAAAAACAAAAATTTGGTTTTATTCCAATGGTTCAGTGACTCTTTGGACAATTTATTGAGTAAAAAGATATATATAAACGTACGATTTGGTAGATGATGGAAGCAAAAGTGATGGTCCAGAAGCGTCCGGCGAAGGAGTCGGCGACGAAGGCGCCGAGGAGAGGAGTAAGACTCGAAGTTCCGGCGAAGTTTGTGAGAGTGTTGGCCGCTTTGGTTAGTGGAAGGTGAAGCTGTGTTGTTAGATAGCTTATCATGTTTGCGTGAAACCCAACCACCGCCAATTTCTCACATATCTCGTTCGCTGATAATCCGTCAAATAATAACTATAATCAATTTCATATTTATTTACAAAACCAAATATTAATCATATCGGATGTTTCTTCTATTCTCATACCGAAGATGAAGGGCATAGTAATCAACCCTCCCTTTGGTCGACTTGGCCTTCCATGAAGCTGTTTTTCTTCTTCACTGATCTTGTTCTTGCTCTGCTCCTCCATGTTCTTGAGTGTTACTTTGTAATAGTTAATTAACTATGTTTTGTGTATTTAGTTTGTTGTAACTTGTAAGTGTTGAAAATGGTATTAACCAAGGGGGCAATATTTATAGGCTTTTTTCGTTTATAAATTAGTGGGTGCTTTATAGTGGCTCTGGTCCGTACGAGATCTGTAAAGGAACACGATAGTGACGTCTACTGATTACAGCCACGAATTAAACCAGATTTGGTTTAAGTGGACCGGATTGAGTTTCTGGATTCCGGTTCAGTAATATCTTCGGAATTGATCTTGTGAAGATGGAACAATGCTTTAACCGACACTCATTCTAGTACTAGATATCGAATCTACCATTTCGTTTGTATAAAGTAAAATTTTGGTTACTTTTAACGATCAGATACTTCATCGGCGAAAAACCGTAATATATTGTTACTTCTCTATTTATTTCTACATCACTTTGTACTCACTGAAAATCACCAATAAAAAGCATGCATTTTCTTCATATCGATTAATTCACCTGTCAATTTGATTCCGTGTTATTCAACATAAGGTTAGCCTCATATTTAAATATTTTTCATCAGATTCACGAACGCGAATTAAACTAAAAAAAAATTATGAATCTAAAAGCATTACACAACATAACAATTTTCTTAAGAACTAATAAAAGTTTTACAACATTCCGTTGATTAAATTTATTTCATAATATTTGTTTAAATTTTTTACTACATAACTTTTTACTTTTATGTTTATAATCGCGTGAAATGCAAGATACCTCAAGTTAACTAATAAAATGGTACTTTAAAATTCTACAAAAAAAAAATGGTACTTTAAAAAGTGAGTAATAAATTATTTTTTGATGTACTTTTTTATCTGTGTAGATTTGTAGTATTTTTGCAGCGTCTTCTTTATTTGTTTCACACATGTTTACTTTTTTAGTGGAAAATATGAGAGATTTGTTGGTGGTCATGAGAGATTGACCAAGTTTGGATCATATTTTCCATACATGTTTAGTTTTTTAGTGGAGAATATGATCGATGAGTGGGTGATCAACTGATCATGAGAGATTGACCAAGTTTGAGGATTTTGGTAAATTTTGTTATATTTTTGGAAAAAAAAGTTGGTTTTAAAACGAGTTTCAAACCTAAACAATCCATGATTACATTAAGAGAGAGAGACAAAACAAAATTCCCATGATTACAAAAATAATTGCCCTAGTGGAATCCCAAAGCGTACTTTGTAATATCTTATCATTATAAAGTTAGTTTTTTATTAAAATACTCTTCAAAATAATACTATAGAGATATTAATGATAGGTAAGTTAGAAATGGATTGTAAGTGAGTAGAGTGATATAGGAGTTGGGGTATCAGAAAATCCGAATGCATTGTGACCTTGTGGGGACTGGACTCTATCTCCCTTTTTGCACAACCAAACCCACTCTCTAGTGCCACCCAATGAGTTTCACTTCCATACGACTTTTCTTTCTTCTTTTACTCCCAAAAAAAAAAATATCTCCTCCGTAAATGATTATAAGTTACGATGAATATAATTAAGTAACCAAAGATGTGGTGGCCTAGTGGTATAAGGAGGTTGGTTTTTTTTTGTGTTTAGAGGATTATTTTTTAAATCGAAATATTTAAAGTCTGACTCCGGATATCGGAGAAATTATGAGCCGAAGGCTCGGAACTCCCACGATTAATCAAAAAAAAAATATATATATATAATTAAGTAACATAAAGTAACTGTCATGCCCTCACGATATCTGTGTTAAATTGTTTTATCATTCTGACATCAGGATGCTGTATCATTTCTGTTAATCATAATGTAGTCGAATTTTAAAGAAAAAAGGTTTGCTTTTTTTAGGGCAATGTCTCTTTCATCTAGAAACAATTATAAAATAATGAACTTTTTTTTGTTCTCTTTTAATGTATCGATAGCTTATGTCCGTCGTATATACGCATTTCTGCACGTTTTGTGGTTTATTCTTTATTTGGTCATGGTCTCATGGACTTCCTCCTCGTGTATGACTGTCCATTCGTTATTCAAAGAAATGATGTAAGAAATTGTTAAATAATTTTACAAATCCTCACAAACCTGTTTTTGTCATTTGTCATGAATCTATAACTATTTTAGGCAGGCCCGGCTTAATTATTGGAGAGACCCGGTGCAATTTATAAAATTTTGAACTCTCGACTCAGTATAAAATTTTTAATATTAATTTTGGACCTCCGATTCAGTGTAATTTTTTTAAATTTGGACCATGGATCTGGTGCAAATGCACACGATCAGAACCGGCTCTGATTTTAGGTTAATCATAGTTAGTTTTTGAATTTTATGTAAATGATGTTTGTTGTCAACTACGTAGAGGATTTATGGGAAAAGGAAATTCACAACTGCATGTTGATAATATAGTCTAACAATCAACTAAAACATTACATACACAACCGCTTAATACATTTCTAACTTTTATATCTCATGTCTGATCAACTAAAACAATACTTTCAGTGTTTTCTTAAGCGTATGAATGCTTCTATACATGATACACGAGACTTTTTAAAAATGTGACCATTTGGCCCAATTTCATTCTACAAAGTCGATAACATAAGATTCGCATGATATTCTTTAATATTTACTAAAGTCAACTGTTGGCAACTTGCAATCATATACAAATGCACGTTCTATGTATCACATTAAATTCGTCTTTGTTATGGTTAGTGTTCGACTGCTTTAAACGCATCAAATATAGATTCTGATATGAAAATTTGTGGAAGCGGACCGTTGTAATTTCAAACGTTATTAAGTAATTTAGACGATTGGTGTAAAGTGAATGTGTTTGCTGAACATTTTTTATTGGTCGGCAACGGGTGTGTTAGCAATTAAACACTAAATTACAAAAAAACATAATATATACATATATGTAATTTGTGAAAGTACACCAAAAACTATGTAACTAAAATACAAATATTTTTTAATAGATTTGGAAACATATTTTTATGTATAAATATATTTTACAGACTTTTTTAGTTTATGTATCTTGAACAAAAAAAAAATTGATTCAATAATATACATGATAGAAGATAATAAAATTTTGTTCCGGTAAAATTTGTATTTTAATTTAATATTTATTCTTTCTGCAGCTGTCCGCTACCACCTGACACCGTAAACATTCGTATGAATGAAGTTTTGATATGAAGAAATCAAACATTAAAAACAGTATATAATGGTGCTTATGATTGATCAAACGCGTATAACCGTAACCATCCATTAACAAAAAATGTGCAGACGATTTTAGGAGAGCCATTCAAATGCCTACTTATGTTTAAATTCTACCCAAACTACATTATTGTGTACATAGATTGAAGCATGGTCAGACTTCAGCGACTCAGATTTGATGTATATTCTACAATATCACAGACTGAACTTTTCAGCTGTATATCACAATATTTGCATAATAAACTATTTATATGCGGATATATATCTGGACAAATTATTTAATAAATAAATATACGTACATCAAGTGTACTATAAACTTAAAATAATCCATGTATCTCTGAATTTCATCTTCTTCCGATGATTGGTCGGTACGGTGCTCTAAAACATTTGTTCGTAGCCATGATGGTCTTAATGAGTCTTTTATATGTTTTACCATCATTCACATGCCTGTTAAAAATCATTTCATTATAAACTATGAAGGATGAATTTTCTTTATGAAATAGATATTCGAAAATGTGTTTCTCTGATAATTTTTTTTTATAAATAATCAAATTGATTTTTACAGTATTTTAATATCTCCAATTTTATCAAGAATCAGATATTACAATCCTTTAAATTTATTGTAGCCGTCTAGCATCGGCTCATCATGTTTACCTAAAGAAAGAGTTACATTGAACTTTTTTTTGTAGGGTTTTTCATCACACCTTAATTAAAATAGGAATAGTTTGCTCAAAAGTAAAATACATTTACGATTGGAATAAATAAAAAATGAAAGGACAAGAAGAAGAAGTGGCAAAGATCAGATGAGATATTGTGGAGATAGAGGTAGCAAAACGAGACTTTGGTCTTGAGATTACTTGTTTTATATTCCTGGTTAACTCATAATAGCTGGTGCTCTTTGCCTCCACACACGTATGATCAGCTTTTGTTCTCATCTCAAATTCGGCAAGCCTACGTTTCTCTTCTTTCTCCCTACTTTGTTTGTTTGTTTTTGTGTTACTCATTGAAATGAAAAGTATTCGGTTCTCACAAAAAAAAAAAAAAACGAATTTGATTTCATATGAGACTATCTGTAATATTGTTATCATCCATACCCAATCGAGAAAGATAAGATATGTAAATGTTGTTTAGCAAAAAAAAAAAAAAAAGCTATGTAAATGTTGTGAATGAGAATGAATTCGGATGATCTCTAAAAACGTAAAAGGGAAACGAACAAATTGATGAGAGTTGTTCAAGTTTTCGTTTTTATTAATTATGTGAATGAATAATTATAAACAAGTTTAAATCCACAATCTAGTTACAATAGAACAAAATATGTATATGGAGATATTTTATTCTATTATACCGTATTTTCGATCCGTGACACTCCAGCTCATTTTTCGAATAGGGCCCAATACACTCTGATTTTAATTCACTTTAAACAGTAAAATGGATAAAGTAAAGTAAATACTAGAATATCAAGCATATATATTGCACCATAAAAATGACAAAACAATTTAGATCATCTCTGCTCTGTGACTCTGTCCATCCCTTCATCAAGATAACTTGTGATAAATTTAGGTTCGCACCAATTTGGAATTCATTTTGCCATGTGACTTTTCTTTTTAATAGTTTGATTGAAATGTAACATTGTATTTCTAAATATGTTTTAAGAAACCATATCTTTTTAATTCTGGAAAAAGGACAAGTTTGCAATTAGTTAATGCAATTTAATATTCATATATCTCTCCACTGAAGAAACAAATATTTTATTCACACGATATGATGATTAATATGATGATTAATATTCATGGATTTTACCAATTCATGAAAATGACATTCGAACACAATGTTTTTGCGATCTGATGTATGATGTATGTTTCTGCCTGAGCCTGACTAGTAATTTAATTACTTTCCGACATTGAGACCAATTCTTTTAATTTAGAAATAATTACACAAAGTAAGTAAAGATAAAATGTTGACTGGATCACTTTTGTAGTTTCGAGCGATGCTTATTGTCGCATCATCCTATGTTTAAGAGGAAAGTGGAATCTCGGTGACCTAGCAACATATGTAGATATGTAACATGTAAAACGTTATTGATTTTGTCTATTTGTATTTCATCTATTTATGACCAAAATAATCTACTACTAGTGTCTACCGTGCTTTCCATAGTTATTACACAAATTACTTCTCAAAAAATTAGTTATTCAGAGCATATTTCTGTATTAATATATTTTATGACATGATATTATATTTGAATACAGCTGGGTTTAGCTTTTTTTTTTTTTNGGGGTTTTTTTTTTTTTTTTTTTTTTTTTTTTTCATTCGGAGCTAATACACAATAACAACGAGCATAGTGTCTACGATCCCAAATATGAAAAAAAAAATCAACATGACTAAAATGCTGCATCGAACAAATCATTAGCTTTCTTTATTAAGCTGTATATGAGATCTTACCTACAGTAAATGTTTCGACACAAATTGCAACTCAAACGGGAAATTCGATAAAGATTGGGTTTCCTGGACTGGTAATTGATATAAATTGATACCTAAATGATTTGAAGTAGAAAAAAAAGAGAATAGAAGAGTTGGAGATCTAATACGTATCGTAATCAGTGCGATACCAAAACATAACGTGTCCCCCATTATGATTATTGCGATTTTGGGCTTAGAAGATTGGTTAATGTCATTATCGTAAAGATTGGTCCATGCCACTCAAAATCGCAGTGTCTGAAATAAAATTGCATTTTCTTCTTGACGGTCCATTTCAAGTCGACTTAGAGATAGTGCACGCCTAAAAACAATGACACTCCCTTTTGTTATTGTTATATATATTAAAGTGTCTCGTCGTTTTGTAAATTAAGGAATCTTAATGATATGCAGATGATGTGATGTGTCGCTCTTACTCCATGTTATCATAAAAAATGTGAGACCTTTTTGAGCCTCAGAAAACTTTAGAATAAATCACACCACATACAAAAATTAGTATGCCACGTAACAATTAGCAAAACCCTAGATTGCAAATCGAAATTATGAAAGAGTTTATATAATATGGATTACATCTTTGTACAACAAATAGATTTACAAAGTTAAACTTCTACTTTTCGTTTGTATTATGTAGTTGTATGGTGTTCTAAAATACGATATATGTACAGTGATTTTTTTTTTGGTTAACAAGTATATTCGGTGTTAAGCGTCACTTATATGATTGTGTCGTATAAGGTTCCAATTATCCATTATGAATATTGCTTTTCCGTATTTCTACAGTAAAGAATTTCTGATTATATATGCATAAGTAATAAAAAATTTATGTTTATATTTATTTTTTTACACAAACATTGATTTGCCTTATAATCCCCACTTAAACGTCTGTATATGCGTCGTCTATATATTGTATGGTGATCTAGTGTTAGTAGTGTATGGCGTATTTTACATAAATTAACATATTTGTATCTCGATTTCATTCGCATGTCAATAAACAAAATAAACAGTCGTTATTATAGAATCTACATTAAAAGATGGATATGTATGTTTGAGCTGATTAAAACAATGTACGTGACCTATACATTATAATGTCATCCTCAATCTTACAAACTACAATCACTGTATTGAGTAACTCGTGTTTATTCGAATTCAACACACTAAACAAATAAATAAATAAACAATTAAGCTTTTAGGATGAGAACGATAAGTGGATCCTGTTCTTGATCTGCCATTACAATTTGGGCTCTCTTCTTGTAGTTGCCTAACTAGCTGGGCCCTGCTATTGTCTCTACCCCAATATGAACAGCTATCATTATTGGAAGTCTCTATTTTAAAATTTTGGGCCCTCTATATTTTTTTGTCTGAATTTGGGCCTTCTATTTAATCATATAACTTTAGCTAAATCTGATTGCCAATATGATATCACAGACACCAAAGAAAAAACAAATACACTGAAAATATTATAATTGTGGGTGGGGAAAAAACACAAACTGAACCGAAACGACTCAAATCAAAATCTAACCAATTTTTATTTGAAAAAAAACGATAACAAAAACTGCAATATCTTTATACTGAAAAAAAAAAAAATCAAAATCTAAACTGAGACATTAATATTTTATTTTTCTTCAAAAAAAAAGGGCTCAAACATGATAGGATTTAGAGAAATTTAGAAATAAATGAAGCGGCAGAGGAAGTCACGAGAGTGGAGGAAGAGATTGGCAATGGCATAAAGTACACGTGATGTGGGCCGTTACGTAGCACGTGTTTAAGGCCCACTTTCTTCACGCCCATTGGCCCACCCTTTCTTCTTTCCTCCTTTATCCTAAAATCTGTCAGACACACACATATACAAAAATATCTACTGATTTTAACGGCCGCATGAATGAGAAAGAAAGAGAGAGCACCCATGTGGTACGTCAATATAATATCTTTTTAAAAAAAATAATAATAAGTGACATATTTGAATAATTAGGGTTTAATTTAAAATATATAAAATAAATCTGAATACATATTTTGTTATTTTCGTTACTATATTTAATGATTTTATCACATAAAAAAAATGAAATGGAAGTGATCGAGATCTGGAATATAGATTTGTCTTATTTTAATCGAGAACGTTACGAGCCGAGGCAGAGAGACGGGTGAGGCCGTTTTTCCTCGAGAACTACATTGATGCTTTCCCCCATAAATCCATTTTTTTATCTATTTCTAGTATTTCTTTCTTCTTCTTTTTTAATTAATACGGTTTTTTACTTTATTAATTTTTGCAAACGAAGGTAAAAACCGTCAGGTACAAAAACCAAAGAGGGATTCTTAAGAAAATAATAATAAATAGAAAGAAAATAGGTTTCTTCGACCGGTGGATACTTATCATTTCTTGTATTGCTCGACAATGGTAATCTTCTTTTTTTTTTTTTCATAACTCTGAAATTTTATTCGTGATCTGTTGCAAAAATACGGAGTGATTATGTTTCTAGTTATGTACATATAAACAAAATATATTTCTAAAAATGGAGAATACATGGGATATATCTTATATCTTACATAATCTTATAGATTAGATCATGTATAAAAATGTACATATATGGATTGCTCGAATGAATTGATAAGAGTTTGAAACTATGCAGTATGTATCAAACCTAGTTCCCCAATTTGATTTAGAGCGGTAAGAAAAGCGTCCGTCGCTAAAGAAGAGATAACAAATTTTAATGTTTTTGATCAATAAAACATGATGTCATGATAGATTTCAGATTAATCTGGAATGTTCACTTCAACTTTTCAGCTCTGATATCTTATCTCCATGATACATCGGTATTACACCAGATAACATCTTGTGTGGAGGACCGGTTCCAAATGTGTCTTTCGACAATGTTGGATCTATGTTTCCTTCACTTTATAAGTTAGAGGAGGCAGATCATGTGTTTTAGAGCGAGAAATTCAGTTTTAGGATTTAAGAATCGAGCTAAATCGACTGAATCTTTAAATAGTTGCTTTTCAGACTTAAAGAGGGAAGAAACAACAAATAAGTTATAGCTTTAAGTTCTCTGCATTGAGAATATATATTTCGATTGCGGATTATTTTTCTTGCTGATAGATGATCCCTTACATACAAAGCCTCCTACATAATTTTTCAAATAAATAGTTTGAGTTTCGAAGAGGATTACCCGACCATATCTCCGATGCAACTCTTATCTACCAATAATTAATATTTTTCAGTATTAATAAAACAAACATTTACAATAGAATAAAATTATTAAAATGTCACTGAATTAGCCCAAACTTTAAAGAGTTTTGTTTTGACATTTATATACTACTGTAGAAAGCCAATAATTTGCGTTTTTCAATTATCAGTTGAGTTCATTTTCAACAAAAATGATATATTAGTTTGTTCTTATTATTGTTTGGTCTATAATGTTTTGGTTTTACTATCATTTTATAATTAAGTTCAAAATTCAGAGTATGTTTCCAAAATGAAGCCAGGTGTATTATATTTCATAACTAACCGATGAATGCATCTGAAATACAAATTGGGAACTCGTGAATCCTTCACATCAATTCAGCGATTTAATTGTTTTATATGAATTAACTAATTTGCATAATGAAACAAAGTAATGTGATTGTACTAGTAGACAGTGTTACGACTCCTGAATCGAGACGCTACATATATCATATCGATCTTGGAATCTCTCTAATCTTTTTTATTTTATTTTAATATTTTTCTTGCACTACCTTAATTGCTGTTGTCGGAAGTCTAAAGTCCAAACACAAACTTTGCATCTCGTTGTATTTTTTTGTTTAATAAAATCTTGTTCTCATATCTGGATGGATAAACTACTTTTATATACACGGCGGTGAAATAATAACATTATTGTAAACGAATATGTATAATATAAGACAAATGTAAGGTTTTTTTCTTTTTTTTTTTTAATTAATGATTTGAACGATTTCAGTATACACGAAACTTTCGAATTGTCTACTTTTTTTTTACAGTAGCAACGTTTTATGTAGCGTAACCAGTGTGAACTTAACTGTTAAACTAGACTAATTTCGAAGTTATGCTACTTACTAAGTATCCAAAAACTAATTACATTTCATGAAACCACATGTTTTGGAAGTTATAAGTTTAGAACTACATTTAGCTAACATGAGTTAGTTTTTTTTTCCTTTAACTCTAGTGGCAGAGATGTGTATGACGGAAATGTTTATGCAGATGCTAGTTTATATGTTTTTTGTATAATATATGCAATCCCGAGCTAAATTTTAAAATTTCAAACCAATTCCTCGGATCGATGGGTAATGTATATGTTTACGTATTTCATGTACTTTAGAATTTTTAATCGATAATTTAGATGTTAATAATTATATTAGAGGCGTTATTGAATAGTTTCCACGAATATTTTATGATATACACTAATATGAGATTGGAGTCGCGAAAGAGGGAAAATAAATTGTAAGGGCTTTAACGTGGAAATTGAGCTGCCAAAGGTTAGTTTTGGCAAGCGAAAATCACGCTTCAATTTAGAGACCGAGATGTATGGAGCCACGTTGAAACAAATCACCTCCTTAGATTTTATTTGTTTTATCAATTCAAACTCTTTAAAGTTTATTGCTTTATTGAACATCGCATTAATTCTCAAATAACGTAATACAACAAGATATATGGTCCACGTGAGCATGAATCTCAAGATATTGTATAGAATTACGCTGACAAAAAAAAGGAAAAAAACTTCTCTAATAATTTTATCATTAAATTATGAGTTTAGTGTTAATCATTTTTTATTAAAATTAATAAAGGATTTTTTTTAACTAAAGATAATCAAAAACAAATTATGATCAATTGCTTAAGTGAATATAACCGCCGAGTAATCCGTTCATAAAATTTTATAATAAATCTAATGCATGATATCATTTTGATTCTGGATGTTAAAAAGTTTAAAATGAGAATCAAATTCGAAAGAAAAATGAAGTGATGCCATGGCCCCAAATCTTTTACCGTTGTAGATATTTTATGAAGTACTCTTCTTGAATCTATAAATGTTTGGGCATATTGTATTGCAAAACTTATTTGTAACAGATTATGTGTTCGTATTGCTTGGTTAATGGAATACTTATTTTGCATGAAATTTCTCGTGTCATATTTCTCTGTCATTTCCTTTATGTTTTGACTGCTTTTGCACTTAACCCAAATTAATCTAGAATATTATTAAATATAGCCTCTACTAAGAAAAAGATTTTTAGTTGGTTCTAAAAGAGTGGTGAAAAATGCCAACTTTCTAAGCTTCTTCGAAGAAAAGCTGTTTTTTTTTGTCTCTTTACCGTTTACAGTTTACACGTTTTTCAGCACGTCAATGAATTTTTGGTTTTTACTGTTTACAGTTTTTGACTACACATAATAGAAAAAAAGAGAAGCTAATACGATTGTCTACCTCAACTTAAAATTTTTACAAATATGAACAAAAAAAAACTAGAGAAACGCTCACATGCCTAAAAAACCTGCCAAACCGATTAATGAAAGAGAGTGAAATCATTTTTTAGAAGCTTTAACCGATTTGGGGATAATCGGTTTAAACACTTGATAAAATATCAGTTTCTGTAATAATTAAAAAAACGGCAAAGCATTTTCTACTATTTATATCCACGTCTAGTGTTCGACAAACTTATCAAAGACTTAAACTTGGAGGGTATTTAAAATCCCTCTCTCTCCTTCACTATAGTACAGTGTAAAACACTAGAGTGTAGAGTATCACTCTTCACCTGTGAAAAAATGGCCATGGCCTCTTCAAAAACAACACTTTTTTCATCTCTTTCTCTTCTAGTGGCTTTAATCCTCTGTTTCTCAACCGTCCAGTGTTCCAACACCATCGGCAAAGGCTACCGTTTGATCTCCATCGAAGAATCTCCAGATGGTGGTTTCATCGGCTATCTCCAAGTTAAACAGAAGAACAATATCTACGGCTCAGATATCACCACCATCCGTCTCTTCGTCAAGTAAGTAACTTTTTTTTTCTCTATCCTCTGCTTCGCACCGTACATTACCTCTTCGATTTCTGGCCGTTGGATTTCGCAGGCACGAGACGGATAATCGCCTCCGTGTTCACATCACAGACGCGAAGAAGCAACGATGGGAGGTTCCGTACAACCTCCTCCCTCGAGAACAGCCACCGCCGGTGGGGAAAGTAATCGGAAATTCTCGGAAATCTCCGATTACAGTCCAGGAGATCTCCGGATCGGAGCTGATTTTCAGCTTCACCACAGATCCATTCAGCTTCGCCGTGAAACGAAAATCCAACGGCCAAACGCTCTTCAACACGAGCTCAAGCTCAAGCGAAGCTTTCGGAGAAATGGTCTTCAAAGATCAATACCTCGAGATCTCAACTTCGTTACCCAAAGACGCGTCGCTGTACGGATTAGGCGAAAACTCACAAGCCCACGGAATCAAACTGGTTCCTAACGAGCCCTACACTCTCTACACGGAGGATGTATCGGCGATTAACCTCAACACCGATCTGTACGGATCGCATCCGGTGTATATGGATCTGAGAAACGTCGGAGGCAAACCTTACGCCCACGCCGTTCTGCTTCTCAACAGTAACGGCATGGATGTGTTCTATAGAGGCACTTCTCTGACTTACAAAGTCATCGGAGGAGTTTTCGATTTCTATTTCGTCGCCGGACCGTCGCCTCTCGACGTCGTTGATCAGTACACTTCGTTAATCGGACGGCCAGCTCCAATGCCGTACTGGTCTCTAGGTAAGCCACATTTATTGCTCTGCTTCACTCCATTTCTCTCTCTTAATTAAAATATAGGTTTCGAACAAAGACGGTGTCAAGCAGGCTCGATGCGGATCAGGCGGGTAATATCCGCCCGTATCCGCATCCATTCAGTTCCGCCCGGCACCGTCTAAATGGTTTTGTGCTAATTAAATAGATTAGAAGACGAGTAAAGCCTTTTATATTTCAATTTGTCTTATAGGATTAGTGATTCTGTTTGTGGTCATGTGATAGTTTAATTGTGTAAGTATAGATTAGTGACGAGTATAAGTAAGGATTCCAGGTTTCTAAGTTTTGACTGTTAGTCAAAAGAAGGGTCACGTGAAAATAGATTTTGCGTGTCATTACTAAATCAGAGTGATGAAAACTACTAAGTGAAATTACCATAAAAAACCTTCAACTTTTTTATTTTTTCAACTTAAACCTCCAACTTTTTCGGTGTCTATTTTAAACATCCAACTAATTTATTTTTCTTAAACAAACCTTCAAGTAACATCAAGTGTGCACAATTGAAAGTTGACCAACGGTCAACACTAACTTTGTTTAACACCGTTAGTGATAATTGAATTATTAATATTAAATAATTCAAAAAAAATTTAAAAAAAATCCAAAAAATTTTAATTTATTCCAAAAATATTAAAAAAACATAAAAAATAATAAATTTACAATT